>DWTO01000840.1:0-18653 GCA_018244755.1 Jemadia pseudognetus | reverse complement strand
TATTCCATAGTGGGACGTAAACGTAACTGGTGAACCGTGGGAGTGTACTACACTCCTCTGCCTACCTCTTCGGGGATGACAGGCGTGAGGTTACTTTTTTTTAGTATCACTCAATATTAATTTGTTTACGGATCGATACTAATTTTTGTCCGAACCACACTCAATTTTTGACCGGTACCGAAACCGTAACCGGGTATGCGGTTGTTCTCCTATTTTCGATCAAATCAAAATGGAAACTTTAGCTGGACATCGGTTTGTAATCGAATAATATCAATATTTTTAGCTTACTAGTATTAATTCAATGAAATGCAAATAAAAGGTTATTTATACATTAGCGCTTTTAAGGAATTAGCTCCGAAACCGGCGTGCGTGTATGAAGAGAGTGATGAATGTGGAAGAGGCAAGACAGGTGTGCAAGAATAGAGATATTTGACACTCTGTGCTATCTGCCTACTCCTCAAGGGACCTGGCGTGAGGATATGTATGTATGTATGCATAAAGAAGGACCTTTAGTGTGTCAATTGCGTCAACTATGTTAACACCCAGTTAGAATTTTTGTACACTAAAAAGTGACAACATTATCCTTTGAAACGTGACAAAGCTATGAGAACGGCGTCATGTTCGAAATTAGTATCGAATGGTCACAAACCATCCGTCATTCTTATGCAAACGTGATATATCTACGTTTCGCCGATGCGGTTTTAAATGTAAGACAAATATGTGAAGACCGCATTAGGTACTCTCCATAGTCAAATCCATGGGTTTGCGTTACGTAAATAATAATATGACATCCATCCTCTACTCGCTCTAACTTTCTTGTATTTGAATAAATTAGATATTTTATTACTTTTTCTAGTTATCAAAATATGTTCTACAATTTCACAACCCAGAAATGCCCTTCTTAATAAACTAGTCTAACCCAACTACTATCTCCCAGAAAAGTTCGTTTCTCGTAACATAACCCTTGTTGAACAATAGATGGGATTTTTTTTTGCAAAACAAAAAACAGTACATATGTATTCTTTCTCTGACTTATACATTTAACATAAAAATATTCGACTCAGCGGCGTTTAGGAAAAAACGTAACACACAGTGACGCAACAGATGCGTATTATTATTATTACTACTATGGCAGTATGGACGATGGTGTTAACGTACTTTTTGTAACAATTGTCCAAGTGAACACCGGACGAGTCTTTCAAAAGGACAGCATCTGACGGAAAAGGGACGGCCCTTAAATGTAGTCAAGTAGAGAACAAAACCTCCCAAAATGTTCCTACACTACTAAAACGCTCCAAATGAAGCTATTTGATGATAAAACTGTCTAATTAAACTGCAGAAGGCAATCATTGTTTAGGAGTAATCGGATTTTTCCACTCTTTCAACACGTTTCGAATGAACGAGTTACGGAAACAAAGTATTTTTTGCACTTCCCTTCTTAACAGACAAGTTATATGAAAACACCGTCATGTCTCTCATTACGTACATAGGTAGTTCAATTTCAAGAACAAACTCCAACCATCTACATCATCATATTCCAAACAATATTTTTTTTGTTATATAAAGTATCCACAATAAAGTATAAGAAATTATGGTAGTACAAATCTTAAGGATTTATTAGTCTACGGAACAAAACGTCTTCTAACCAGTTCTATTTCATAACACTGAGCTCGAAGGCGATGAGTTAAACATTCGTCCAGTTAGCCAATAGATCAATATTACGGAATCGGATGGTTTTATAGTTTGTTATTTATAGTGTTTTAGCGGACAAGTGCAATATTACGTGACAAGGAACTCCACTATTATTTGCGTCGAGAACATAATTGTATAAATAACAACAACTAAGAGAATTACGAGATTTGTAAATGTAATCATAATTGTGAAATATCTAGGTGCCTATAACTAAAAATGTAAACAAAAACCTAATTCGATTAAATTTTAAACTTACTTTACAAAGTTTTACTGGATTCATTGGACTATTTTGATTTTACATTTTTACATATTATTTTTAATATTGGTCGGACATTTTTCAGTAATCATTTATAAAAAATTCAATCGTGACACTAAACCGTTGGATATTTGAATTCTTATATCAATAACCATCTTAAATCTAGTCTTCGTCATGATTTTATTCTGTGATGAAACTTATAAGTACAGATTATATTGATTCACAGAGTGGTAGCGGCGAACTGACTGTCATACCGGTTCCAATATATGTTATCTTATAAAAACAGGTGCGGGGATAGATAAAATTGGAGGAAAGATCAAACGTTAAAGAATAGACCGTACCTTGTTGGTGAAGACGTCAATCACTATATATGCCAGGTAGACGATCTCCTCTTCATCGGAGCCAAGCGCGACGCCGCCGAGCCCAGCGGTGCGCACGTGCAGCGCGCACACCCATCCACCGGTAACCATTGCGCCATGCACTGACTACCACGATCACAACAACCTGCCCACCTTCAAAAGTCCATGAGATCTTATCTAAACAACTGTATCGACCGATTCGTCTATACCGCACGCATAAATTAGCAGTTCACACTCACGTCCTAACGGGACCGTGCACACGGGACCAAAACTATTCGAGCGCGCTAAAGTGGATTCCGATAGTCGTCAGTCGGTAATGTCCCAAAATTTCACGTATGCGAGTTGTTTGTGTTGTCGAAAGCACCTTTAGAAACCCGACTGTTACCCAACGTAGAACGAAGTCGCGTGCGCCGCGGGCCGCGTTTTACCGCTAGTCGTCTACGTAAGCCGTTTCCGCCGTAAGTGAAAATCTGGAATTAACTGGCATCACATTCGCCCGACACACGAATTCATGCCCAAACAGTCCAAGTTGACTGACTGGCTTTTGATAGGTGTCGATGAACGTTTCCGAATAAGTTCTACTTCACAGTTTCACACGCGATTCAGTTCTCATTTTGTGCAGTTTGTTTTCACTCGCGTATGCTACGGCGGGTTGAAGTTTTTAGATTTTTTGCGAAAGCAAAATAAATTGTTATTAAAAATAATGACAAGTCAACACAACTGTGCTTGTCGGATCGTAGGATCGACTGAACTCACGGCGCGCGCTTGTCCCCCTGTTGACACTGCGCAGGTAAGTGCCAGGTGAGGCGAATGATGCGACGTTGCCAAACCGAGCATTATCATTGATGATGAGATAGCTGCGGTGTCTACCGACTACCGACTCATGACGAAATTTACGCACTGTTCACTATAAACGGCAAAGTTTTGTACTTTAGAACAAGTGCCATCGTATTTTAACTGGTTAATGTAAAGCAATATCGCAGGTTATAAAATACTATCGTCCGCTAGACCACTACCTTATAATTTTTGAAAGATACAGATGTCTTTATTTTAATGCCTGTGTACATTGCTTGGATTGTTCGTCAGCCTTGTCAAGGCTGTTTAGACAAAGTAGCAATACACATGGTTTTATCATGTTATTGCCTGTTAAAAGTTTATATGATAAATTTCTGATTGCTTAGGATGACAGACGGAAATTACCTGAAAAGCAAGTGCTAAGTCGGTTTGTCTAAGCTTTAGAGGCCATTCTGGAATATTACGACATCACAATCAACTGTTGGATGAAAATGTTCTTAGTTTTCAAGGGCGTGTTTTTATTATGAAAACTAATTATGACACGCGCATTATGCGCGGACCTTTTTAATGAAGGAAAGACTGAACTGGCGAGTGACGACCGAGCTTACTTACGGTACTTCCGTGCGATTTGCATACAACAGGTGCTTAAGTACTGAAAATTGAACTTTATGCATATGTTATAAGGTTCTATTTCTATTCGCATACGGATATAAAAACCTTAATTCTGTAAATTTTTTTAAGTGTTTAATTAGCATTAAGAACTTAAAATTAATTCTAAAATACAATTTTTCCACTTAATAAATGTATATTTTATGCAAAGGCAAAGCTCTGGTAGGCAACGACATGGTGTCTATGTGAAAATTTCATTTATGAATGAATTTAAAAGATAAAGAACTTTTGAATGGCTGACAATGGCAATAGTGGTAGGCAGAGAACTAACTGCAGAGACAGACAAAAATGGATGCCGTCAGATCGAATATAAGACAGCAAACATTTGTTTCTCCTTAAGAGCAATTAAAGAAATGCAATTTTTAATTATTATGTGACACTTGTGAATACTTACGTCAGATAGCTTATGACAGCACTGGGCTCGCTGGTGAGAATTTCTAGCGGTCCACACAGAAAGGGCTTGTGGTAAAATTACCAAACTTCTGCTAGAACAATATACTTTTCCATAATTTGAGGAAGTTGAGTGGCTGTAGTAGTGACTGCCTCGTTGGTCGTGTTGGTTGCAAGTGCGACTACCGATCGGGAGATCCTGGGTTCAATTCCCAGGACGGACACTACTAATTTTTCTTATTTAGATTTTCTAGTAGTGACTCGGAGCCAATGGATGACAGTTGTAGAAAGAGGCAGTCATTAGATAAGAGAAATAGTGAAAACTCGGGAAATAACTAATTTCTGATATTCGTTTGAGGATATTGTCTTACGTAGTCCTACGTAGTCCTAGTCCAACGTAGTCGTAAGTAGTTCATATAAAAGCGGACTCGTGCAAATTCGTGAATTTTTTCACCAAACTTATGTTTTTGTTATACGTATTATGTGCAAATATCGGTGTTTTAGTATTTTTGTTATCTGTTAAATTGAAATTAAAATATTATTATACATATTTTAAAATTTTTAAGATATTTTTTAGTTATGAGTTCTAGCAGGTATAGTTATATTGTATGTTCTATATTGTTTCTCTATGCAGTTTTTGTTCAAACAAATTATTAAAAATTGTTCTATTTATCTATGAATATGTACTTATACTTTAATAGAAATCAAAATTTATAATAATGATAACCCAATAGAAATATTCAAACAGCCCAGCCGTGTCGCTTCCACGCAGAACTGGTATCAAGACAATGACTGTGTAATTTCATTTGTTAAATAATAATGAAATCTGGAAAAGCTTGCGGGTGCAAATCTCTCCGGAGCACCGGTTAGTTGCTATTTATAATCAACTAATCCGGGAACGCGCCGCCCCGCAATCCCATTGGCCCGTGAACCGTTAACAGCAAGATGGACGCCCACAATTCGAATTACGAATGTGACGTATCGTGTGACACAATAACACATTCCCGCTCAACGGATGACCCATTTCTGTAATACCTACCTACGTAGTTTTGATACAAAGCGTTTGCGTTGTTGTAAATTGGATTTTATTACATTGATATAAGGCTTAAATTCTAATGGGCGATATATATCTGAGTTTGTGATGATTTCGCTTAGGTTTCCAGTGTTGCTTGTATGTATTAGCATTATCACAATCGTCGCTAATTTTTGATTAATCACGATGAATATGTTGTTTTGAAAATAGTTTTTGATGACGTGTCTGTTTGTTTTATGACTTTGTGTACAATGTAAAAGTATACTCTGTTGTTTATTTAGCAAAATGTCAAAGTCTTCTCAAGCAAGGCCAGCGCCAAGGAGAAAGGGGGTCAGGGAGGGGCTGCTCCCCTCACCTCTTCCATGAATTCAAAAAACCGAACTGTCGACCAAAGTCCTAAGTCCACTCACTATACCTACTTGCTTATCCGTTCACTGTCGCACGTTGAAATTCGATTGAATTCACACGAATTGTTAAATCGTTCAACTGTGTTGTAGCTATTTTTCTAATTATACATATCTTCACGCCAGTTTTCTCACGGGGTAAGCGGCGAGCACCGAGTGCCGAATATCACTATATTTACATCACTCTTCATCTCGTACATGCACGCCGGTTTCGCAGTCTTCTGACTCTCCCATCCGTCAGTATCCGGCTTATTTGATCAAAATAGATGAGCCTTGGCCTCCCTCAGCCCTTGCGTCCCGTAAATATAATGACTTACCTAGTTTACAACATTTATTTATTGTAAGTACATACAGTCAAGAGCTGAAAGACTTTGTACCATCTTATTACAATCGCTATAAAACTAAGATTGGCACTACAAGTGTAGATACAATTTATCTTTTTTACCATCCCCCATAAGTAAACAAATACTTTTAAAAAATCAATAAAATGTATCTTCAGCTAGTGTAGGCGTGCTCCTGCAAGGTTTGAAGCTTGGTTATGTGTACCTATCTATGTCTCCTAATAACCACATCCGTATTTGACTTCGTACTGAGACCTAAGTTAGTTGTGGTATAGAATAATTTAACAGAATATTGAACAGAGTGATGCTATAGTTCTAAGACCTAAAATTATGATTTGTATTTCAACATAAGTGGTTATTTTAAAAGATGCAATACCACACTTATAGAGTTCCTTTCGCCGCTTCTTCTCCATAGCGAGGCCTTTTCCGAAGCGATGGTAGTTTCAAGTTGCCGTACAAAAAGTGTTCTTATGAACCAATTTTGAATAAATGATATTTGAATTTGATGAATGTTGACGAAGCATGTTAGGTGTCTAAGAATTGAATAATTCAGAACTCCGCAATATCTACAAGGGATCTCGCGCCATCATTTAGTATAGTAATAAAATTATAAAAAAATATATATTTGATTGTTGGCGTAAAAAGGTACGTTCAATACGTAATTTTATTTTCAATAACGCAATGATTTTAATACTATTAATTTAATCTTGTAATTTATAACCAAAATCAGTCGATGGGTCCTTGGCCTAATGAAGCTTAATTTCACGCTAGTTTTAATCTTCGCTGGCTTAATTAATCATAAACATAAACAGCTTACATGTGAGAGACCATTGTCAGTTTAAAAGTGTACAACCGCACGTAAGATGTGTTATTTGAATTTTTAAAATTGAAATTTATTCGAGGCTGGATGCGGCAAGCCGAGGAAAGGGCGAAATTGCGCTCTTTGAGGGACGCCTTTGTCCAGCAGTGGACTGAGGATGATGATGATATTAATTTTGAATTTCAAAATTTCATAAAAAATTAATTTATATGGTGCTCGAAAAAATATTTTGTTATCGAAACAGATGGTACGCTAAATAGGTCGTAGGGTGTTTTAACATAGACACAATGGTACAATGGCCCGAGTAACAATGACTCGCTCGTTGGTGCGGTGGTCAGAGAACTTGATTTAGTTTAGTTTATCAGCCGTCTGGTTACCATACCACAAGCTCTCTTGATGCTTACTTTGGGACCAGATGGCCGTGTGTGGAGATGTCTCCAAATATTATAATCATAACGATAATGTTAGCGAGGGTCCTGTCGAGAAACAAACTGTTACCAGCGACTCCTATAACGCAGTCATTGCAAGCTCCACATAATCGGTGGAAGCTTATGATATTTGAAAATGAATCGAGCTATCCTGAAAAAATATAGGTGCTTGTGTTAAAGCTGTGTATTACTTTATTCTTCTGTAAGATACGAATAATTGAATACCTTGTTAATTAACAACTGAGTGCGTCGTTAGTTGCAAGTGCGTGTGCTGTTTTTAAAAATGACAAATACGCAGTTACGCGACCAACTCGTGTGATGCTTTTAGTGTGTACCTACTTGTGGGTAGGTGAGTAATTCAGTTTCCAAATTTTAATTTCATCCATGCTAATATTATAATTGCGAAAGTAAGCCTCTGCGGTATGTGCTACGCTTTCACGTCTCAACCGCTCGACCAATTTCGATGAAACTCAGTGAAAGAGATATTTAAAAAATGTGTTCGTGATTGCAATTGAAACATTGAAGTTTAATATTCTCGTTTGCCTAGATCACATTTAATGACGATTTTGAATTTACGCAAAAACCGATTTTTTCTAAATAATAAATTAAACTTTCTACAATGAAAATACATATTAGGTACTATTATTTACGAGCCACAGATTAAAAGAATATTAACGTTCAAAGTTTCACTTGCGCTCAGCGAAGCGCACGGGTACCTAATCCTAGTATATAATATAGTTATATATGCATACGTTTGGTAATAATATTCAAATGTAAATAAACCGAAAATCCACTTAACCCGCAGTCATCGCCGACGGTATAATTATATTAAATGGACGCAGTGTAAAAACCAAGGCTGCAATAATTTATCATATTTAAATTTAAAAAAAATGCTTGTATAATGCAACTGAGGTTATCGTTTATTTAATTTTTCTGCTGTCTTTACATACGAATGTTCTCGTACATATTTAGCTACTAGGTATGTGCATTTTATTCTCCGACTTGTTTCTAGACGGTACGTGATTATTTTCCAGTCTTCACCAACTGGGACTAATGGCGCCGGTGAACCGTGGGCGTACTACACGACTCTGGCTACCTCGTCGAGGAAACATAGGCGCGATGTTACGTTATGTTGCATAATACATTCGGACAGATTAGCCATCTCCTCTTGAATTCTACGCAGTAGTATTAAAAAACGGATTATTAAGTTAAGCGCACGTATCCAAGACGTTGGCAGCAACGGACGCAGCGAACGGCATAATCTGTTGAACGGATCAGTAATTTGAAGGGCAGTAAAGCAGTGGGCAGCGATGGTTATCACTGCTTACGACCATCGCCGGATGGACTTGGCGGTAAAACTACGTCCGGCATGCGCTGCAGGCTTAACTCGTATTTTGAATATCATATCACCTATGCCGTAGGTAATATTTTAGCAGTGTTTAATACTTACGATTATATTCCACCGTCGCGCCTTGCTCGTGCATATAAAAATCTTTGTATTATTTGTTATTATATGTACAGACACTAACTACATATTGTATGTGTACTGCCTCGTTGTTCGTGTTGGTTGCAAGCGCGACTGTCGATGCAGAGGTCCTGGGTCCCAATGCCGGGTCGGGCACTACTGGCTGTTTCTAATTTAGATTTTCTTGTAGTGGCTCGGTGCCTGGATATGTGCCCGGTGCATGGCAATAAGCCCGCCCCCTATGCCATAAAGGAACGTAAACGTAACCAGTGAAACGTGGGCGTGTACTACACTCCTCTGTCTACCTCTTCGGGGATAACAGGCGTGATGTTATGAGAGACTTTTTTGTTTACACACACCTACTCTACTCTACGCTAATTCAATCTTAACTGTTGTAGTACCTACACTTTGGATATTTTGATCCGGTATGAGTACACACACTCACACACATTGTATCGGAGTCATATCAAGCGGATAAGATATCAACTGGGATGGTCCATAGTCCAAGGTTGAATGTCTCTTGGTTTGCAGGAATCGCTTAGGTAATAAACATCGCCAAATTGTAATAAATTGTGTATTAAATATTATCTATACGTGTTAGAAAAAGTAGCTCGGAGTCTGGATATGTGCCCGGTGTATGGCAATAGGCTCACCACCTACTCCATAGTGGGACGTAAGCGTGGGAGTGTACTACAATCCTCTGCCTGTCTCTTCGGGCATTACAACTACATCTACTTTACGTTATATTAATCTCTTTATCTCCTATCCACTTGTCGAATTTTGACAAACATGTTGGTGCAATAATCACTTAACCCGGCCGTTGAGTCGCGGGCTGTAGATTCGATTCTTCACGCGGTAACCGATCGGTGTAGCCTCATCTGACACGACCTGACTAATTAACTCGCGATTTATAAATAGAACATGTGATTTTTTAATTATTTATTTTGGATCAACGAATTATTTATAACATATTTTTCTACTTACGTAACAATTAACTTCACACTTCCTTCATTAGAAGGTGTATTACATCTCGAATATAAGCTAATTAATATAACACTACGTTTGTATTTTCTGGAGGGGTAGACAGAGGAGCGTAGAACACTCCCACGTTTCAATAGTTACGTTTACGTCCCACTATGGGATAGGTGGTGAGCTTATTGCTTTACACCAAGAACAAATCGAGACTCTAAGCGACTACCAGAAATTTTAACTGGAAGTTCTAGTTAGAGAAATTCAATAGTACCCGGAGATTCAGATCCTCGAAAAGCGCAAATCTCGACTCGACTGTCAAACTCGAAACCCGGCAAACGCGTTTGCATACAACCGAGCAACGAGACAGCCATATATTAACAATTTATCACAGGTATGCAAATCAAAGTAACCTAGTCTGGTAGGTACGTGTATATTGCCCGCTACGCCTCGTGCCACGACTAGGTAGTAGGATGAAATGCAGGTATATAACCGACCGAGCCAGTCAGGTAGAAATACGGGCGAGACATATCACTGCGACCGACCGAAATTGGCGTGTAAGCGTAACGCAATTTAGTCCCTATCTGTGATTCGTGAACCATCTATACCGCGATGTACCTACAAGTAACCGGGGGGAATTCGTGAAACAGGTGCTTGTTAATTATCTATGGTTCGTGAACCTCCTATACCGCGACGAATGACGTGGATGACGTCATGAAGTTATTCATTTGATGGTGGCAGTATAAGCGGCTCTTTTTTAATATTACAGATATTCTAGCTGTTACAGGATTTTATAATAATTATTATTATTACTATTGTATCATTACGCCAGATCCTGTAAGGGATGGTCACAACAATGAGTTTTAAATATCTCTGCCCTTACAGAGCTGATTTACCTACCCTCTTTAATGCACGCCCGTGATGTGACTTCTGAATTCCCCAGCAGCAGATTCTGGACAGCCACAAAGTGTACTAGATGTTTATGGGGCATTCAATAATAATTATAATTAACTTTCACATTAGATTTGATAATTGGCGGTAAAATATGTAGCTGTGTTGTTACCAATATAAAAAATATTCGAAAAAAAACAAATTTCATTTTTTTCATAGATGTAGATGAAGGATGACTATGCTATATCTATGATTTTTTTATTATTTCTCATCTATCATGACATAAATATCAATCAGATTTATACAAAAAAATTATATTTATTGTTAGTTATGCTTTGTTACAGTGTGCGCGGGAAAAGAATCAAAACGATACCTACTTAACGTAAGTACATATTACGTTGGTTGCGAAAGTAAAAACGCTGTATGGTTTTGTATCAGATCGTAATTTCGAAAAACGACATAAAAGCATAACAATATCGTAACTTTGTGTTGGAACAAATGTAAACGACAATCACATGAGTGGAAAATATCAAAATGTCTTCATTTACTTAAGTCTATTATTATTATTAGTACGGCAGATACTTTATGAGGTCGACAAAGAGCATTTAGTTAAGTATATTTCAACATTTATCTTAAATCGACTATTCTCTACCAGCTGCAGATGGGTTTACGGTTATCGCCGCTCTGTAGGTTTCATACCGGGCTTTTTATAATGCAAAGCACATTTTTACTTAGGTATACACATTGACTGCCTCTTTGGCCTAACGGATGCAAGTGCGGGTACTGGGCAAGGTTCTGGGTTCCGTTTCCGGGTAGGAAAGGAATTATTGCATTTTTCCAATTAGAAATTCCCCCTAATACCCGGAATCACAGATTTGTGGCACCTCTATTCCGTGGGACGTACGTGTATAATAATAATTGTTGTGAGAGTTGTAATTATAATCTTCCCCTTCGGCGAAATATAAATATGAGGTTATCTTATAATTATTAAAATAATCAAACGCTACATATGATTATTCGGGTGAAAAACTAATTGTATAAAACAGATCTCTCAAGGTGGGCGACTCGAGGAATGCGATAGTACTAACATTGTATTCTTGTTTCACTCGTCATACTGGTCATAAAACAATCAACTTTATTACATCTATGTACGCTACAAAGTTGCTTAATGACTTCCTTAATCCGCGCAATGTTGCCAGTGATTACTATTTGCCATTTTTGTATATTGTAGCTGTTGTATGTGATCGTCCAGTTATAAAACATGGGAAAGATGAAGTTACCATCATCGTCATTAGCCTGTCGTGGTTCACAGGTAGACATAGGTTACTCCTGCGGGATTTTTGCCCATAATCCTCATGCTGGGCATAAGGATTAGGAATCGCAGAAGCGTTAAATCCTTCCTAAACTATATAGCGAGCATGGAAGCGTGTGAGATTTGGCGTTGTTCAAGGTTCTATAGAAAAATAGTACACAATAATACAATGCATTTACAGTATGTATTCCAAATGTATTGAATTAAATATTGTACATATTTTTATATTTTTAGATTATCTTCACACACCCGTCTGATATCGAAGTCGGCTAGACTCTGTGTTGTACCAACCAGGCGGCTAATAAACTACATAATTACATATTAGTATACACATACATAAATATGTTTTTTTATACCCATCACACAAACATTTATCCTGGGTCAGAAACGAACAACAACCCCAGTTCAACGGTCAGCTTCTCTAACCACTGGTCCAACGGATCAGTCAAATATTTGACATTAACAAGTTGTTACATAATGTGAAGTACCTACCTATTTTTAAAACTATAACGATTGCAAAAATACCACATTTTGGACAACAAATTGCAAAAGGGCTAACTAAAAATAATCTGATTTATACGTTCATCAGATCGACTGCAAGAAGCGACCGTTATTAATATCTATATTCGGGCGCTTAATGACGATAAATTAATACCTACATATAACGGGTCATTAAATTTGAGGCAACGTTAATTTTTGACTGGTCTAATGACTGCGTATATTATTGCGTCATATTCATAGACATATTAAAAAAATCGGGAACATTCTTTTGGAGAAATCGTCTAATTTGAAATAATAAATTTAAATTCACAATTGCATCTTATGTAACGACAAGTAATTAATTATATAGGCTTACAATTTTGAAAACTACGCGGTTCAGTGATTTTTATAACTTTATACTTACAAACTATATGGCAATAGGTTTACCAGCTATTTCATAATCGGATATAAACGTAACTGGTGGAACGTAGGAGTATACTACATTTCTCTGCCTACCTCTTCGGGGATTACAGGCGAAAAGTTACGTTTACGTTTATACTTACAAGTTACGCCATCAGATTGGATTTACATTTCTCAAATTATAAATCAATTATGTACCGAAAAGCATTTTTAATATACAGTTAAAATCTCACACAGTTATTGAAAGAACAGCTTCTACTAACGAAAACTTTTACCTATACCTACATTTGAATTCGAAATACCTATAATTTGACACATAAAAATGTTCTTCTTAAAATATCGTAATAACTGGCCAGTGTATATTAGATGGCTTAATATCGCAAAGATTTTCATTTGAACTGTACTATATGTTCTCCATAATATATGTACCTGTCCTATACAGGTACATAATATTATCGAGAACTAATAAATAGTTTCATTAGTTTCATTTTGATAAATGGTTTTACATTCCCTTCAGACACACTTATTGTTATTTGCTATTATTTTTCTGGATACCGTTTTTGTTTTTGTACACTTTTAAAAATATGTCTTTCTTATTAAATTTATGTTTACGACAAAGAAACCTTAAAAGCTTTAAATTACAATAGCTTTTTACTGTAATACTGTAGTTCACTTACAGTAGGGATGTGGTGAGAATGGCAACAGTATCGAATATGTTTGATATGTAAAAAAATATACGTAAATAAATAAAAAAAGAGAAAAATGTTTATGGTTGTATATTATAATTTTACACTCAGAGATAGAACAAACACACGGTTCAAGATACAAACGCCTGTCCTGGTCAAGAATAGAACTCATGATATTTAACCTGGCAGTCAGGTTTGCTAACTAGACCAGGAGACCAATCAAACAGGTCAAATTTTTAGATATTTGTTGTGTCTTGTTAAATATATAAAAAAGACTGATACTTAGAAATATTTGTAGACAATAATTTATTAATAATATGATTCATATCATACGTACAACCAGTAATTTTTCTACATTAACATTTGTAATAAGTATCGGCCAAGCGTGACCCAACCGGTCCGCCGTAACCAGTTACGCTTGAAGTAGTGTTGCCAGGGAGTGTTTAAAGTGAACAAAAACCGGAATCAATCAAAGGCAACAAAATGTATACTTAATGTTTGTATTTTTCTTACGAATGTATGAACTCTTAGGCAATCTAACTACTGTATAAAACCGACAAAGTTAGTTGTTGATATGACGATGTTGAACTATGAACAAGTATTTATTTTTTACTTTTACTTTATACCTACCCAAGCTGTAAAGGTATCCGTAACCAAGTTGTATAGCGGTCTCAGGTCAAGTATGATTTGTTATGTTGCATTTTTAATGCTAATTCTCGTGCACGTAAATTTGGACTTCAAAATATTCAAGTTTGACCAATAAATGACTTGTTCTCTGAATTGAGAAAATTTTCTTAGAAAAACCTTATGACGTATATAAATTTTACAAAAAGAAGAGATATTATCTCATTCATTTTGAATGGCTTAAAAGAAAAACATCATTCGGTTCGTAAAAATGGCGGGAATATTTTGGTTTTCGATGTAATGTTGCTAGATGCAAAGATGATAAATTTATTTTTTATCTTAGTTATTGTTGAACTGAAGTATTTATAATTTATTTCCATATATACAAAAATGAATGTGTTAACATAAAATGAGAATTCATTTTATTAGACTTTTTCTGTTCTATGTCTTTTTTTATCTATTAACACCGTAGGTGACAGATGTTTACGCGCCAAACAAGTGTGAACAATGGTTGTTGGCTAATGCAGTAAAAAGTTTTTGATGCAAGTTTTTGCTACAGTTTATCATAGGGGCCGTTAATTTCTGTTATAAACGAATAATTAAAGTATTCAGTTTTAAACTTTGCTCAGAAACTGTTTCATGTTATTGTTAAAAGTTGATAATGACCGCCATGTAGCATTGTGGGGCAGCTGTGTACGAGATAACTTTATTATCGTTTAATTGAGAAGTATTAATGAAAAGTGTCACAGAGATGGCCGAGACCACACCGCGTCGTTCTATGCGTTTGCCTCACACTCACACGCCGAAAATGTCGGAACGCAAGAAAGGTTTATTTCAGTTGGATTTGGAATCTTCACGGGAGACCCTTACAAAGCATCGGCGACTTTCAGTAGTGGATAGTGAGAGTGACAGCGACGACTGCGACCTGGGCATCATCAGCACCCTCGACTCCAGTTCTGGTGACGACTCGGATCTGAATAGCCCTAAAACTCCTGAAAGGATGCTTTGGCGTAAGTGTCTTTATCTTTTACCTTCTACGTTACCTTCTAGATTGTATCCGAAATCAATTATGGGATCTCTTGCTGTTGTTATAGTCTTAGTTATGAAATTATTTAATACCTATTGGTTTTAACTAGACCACTACAAATAGCATTTAAATCAACATCTATGTACACTTCTTTTTCCTTTTTGGTTATTTGTTTGAGGACATTGAAATAAATCGATGCCAGTATGTACTGGAGTGGTGTGGTAAATTATGCTTTAAAACCACACACAAGATCTGGAATAGACCAGTGTCCAGCAATGGGATGTATAAAAGGGTTGTAAGCAAACACAGTCTTCTCACTTTTTATTATTAATCATTAATATATTTAAGGCAAGTATAATGAGAAGGGTTGTTATATCATATAAAACTTTTCATTGATATACATAAAAAAATATATACAAGATAAGCAGACACCATTTACATGATTATATAATGGTTACCTTCAATTGTTCCCTCTATTCTGAAGTAGGGGCTACTTAAGTTGAGACCCCCACTATAAACAATTATCTCAAGACAGTATTCCAAACTTAAACTAAAATTATTCACATTGTAAAGTTAACCTTGCTAATCAATTACACATTTGTTGGTGTGTTCAAGGAAGGAAACTGCCTTGATGGTCATGTTGGTTGCATATGGGACTGCCGGTCAGGAGGTCCTGGGTTCAATTCCCGGGTTGGGCACTATAGGATTTTTCTAATTCAAATTTTCTAGCCTGGAGTCTGGATTTGTGCCTGATGCATGGCAATAGGCTCACCACCTATTCCATAGTGCTATGTAATCGTAACTGATGAAACATGGGAGTGTAGTACACTCTTCTGCCTACCTTTTCCGGGGATAGTGTGATACATTTAAGGGATGATAAAGGAACATTTTGGATGAATTTAGCAGTTTGGTAACCATAGAGCTGCTAATAATTGTTAAGGATTAGCTTCAAGTACATGTTCTCTGTCATCATTAACTTCCACCCTTTTATTAATCCACCACTGGGCTTGGTTCTCAGCACAGAATGAGATAGTTGAACACAGTGTGCCACATTAGCTGAGCTCAGGTAGTGCTGCCACACAAGCTAGTAATTGTTCAATGTACCAGTGCCATCAATTTATAAATTTTACATAAATGATAGTGCAATGTTAGTACAATTATTTATTACAATTAATTGTATTAAATTACCTTACATTTGAGTGTTCTTATGTATATAATAGTCTATTTGTTTAAAAAATGCTGTTTATTACTGATCTATCCACATTTAAAGAGCTTATGCAGATTAGTTTGATTGGCTGAATATTATACAGTAGAACCTCTGTAACTCGAACTTCAAAGGAGACACCAAAAAATTCTAGTTATTTGAGTTTTCGACTTATGACTTCGACTAATGATTTTGACGTAGCCGGATGTTGATATGACATAAAGTGGTAGAAATTCATTCTTACTAATTTTGAGTTGGAGAGGTGAATTAAATAAAATATTATGTTACATAGGTATCAAACATATTTTAATTTATTATTAATGAACAAAAATTATTATTTCTGAAAGATCCTTAAAACATTTCCTGAACTGGTAATCCTATTTATTGTATACTACCAAATTGCTTTGAATCGTGTATTTACAATAGCGGCAAATTCTTAAAGTTCATTGAATTGTAAAGGTTGTAAAAAAAACATTGCCATATTCAAGATACAGAGGTCCAATTTAATTTTTTGGTTTATAGAGGGACAATTTGTACCAAAATGGCTTGCAGGGTCTCACTGATTATTTTGCCTTATAGGGGTTTGAGATTTCGAGTAATGGAGATTTTAGGGCTTGAAGGGAAGGGAACAAAATATTTTTTCAAGTTATGGAGGTTTTTGACTTATAAAGATTTTCGACTTATCGAGGTTCAACTTAAAGAATTTCTATCATATTACCTTATTGGGATTCAATCTGTTGATATCCTTTTTACACATAATTCAATTAGTGAAGCATAGTAACAATAGAAATAATTGTACATTATTTTAAATTATCTAAACCATGTTGCTATCTGGACAAATATTTTCATTTATGTTATATCTTTCATTTGTTCACAGGTGGATCCAGGAGTCACTCAAAGAAGATGATAGAAACTAGAGACTTAAAAAACTTCATGAAATCTCCATTCACCTTGAAAAAATATCAGACGCGACATTGTCCTGAGTCAAGATGCGTAGGATCATTGTCAACGCCAGCCACACCTCATTTACAAAACCACCCAGGGACTCCATCGTCCACACACTCCTGTGCCAGCGTCCACACAACCTCATCTACCTCAAGTCGAGCTCGCAAAAGTCTGGCAAGCCTCATTGCAGACACAGAAAGCTGCAGCAGCTCCCTAAAAGATCTCAACTTTGACACCGACTCTGGAACAGATTCCAAGGAAAATACACCCAGCAAGTCATTGAGGAGGTCTAGTAGAATACATAAGTTAACACCGAAATTCAAAAGCTTCAAAGGAATACTGTTAGAACAGAAGAAGAATATAACCCCGATGAAAAATGCAGTTGTCTGTTTGACCAAAATGGATATGAGCAGCGTGATATCGCCAACGCAGATGCAGAAGACTCCACACAATACCTCAGAGACCAAGTCTCCACCAAAGATAGGCCATAATCGTAGATCGGTGGTACAAATAGACGAGAGCCCTGACTCGACGTGTGATAGTGACAAGAGTCATAAGCGTCTCCACAACGGCTTGCCGGAAGGAGCGCCAAGTTCGAAATACCCGAGGTTGGATCCGAGTGTAGCCCCCAAAGCTCGTCTGTCACTTTTCAACAGTGAGAGGTTGAAAGAGATACTCTCAGCTAAGTCGTTCTATGGCAAGTCTAACCCAGACCTAAACGCAAGTGTCACTTCTAAGATATCCAATGCTATAGAAGCTGCCAACACACACCATCGGCGTCCATTTGCACAATCACACTCTCACAGACGCAAGAGGAGGCCCGGACAGATAAATATGGGTGTGAAACACAAAATCCGTAAACCGAAAGTCCAGAAACTGAAATTTAATAACTTAAAAGGGAACACTGCCAGCAACAAATCAAATACCAGTTTATTGAATGCCAGTACTGTTTCTAATGTTTCAACAAATAAAGATGTGTCTATGCTCAGTCAGAACTCTTCTCAGGAACTTCTAAATGGTGAGTACATCATGAGTTTTTAAGGTATTGTGACCATCTAGCTAAGATAATATGCTACCTACTACCAATGCAATGTTTCAGTAACTCTCTCTAGCCGAGATAATTCCAGTTAACAAATTGTTTTGTATTTTTGTAATACTGTATAATAACATATTTTTTATTATTATTTAATTGTTAATTAATGCATTGTTTATAATAATAATACATATTTGTATTGTGAGTGTAATCTCAAGAATATCTACCTCCACTCCACCTCTGATAACTCTCTCCCCTGATCAGTCACTCATTGTTCTTTTTCCTATAGCATATCAATTGCAATTTTTTTTATTATAGTATCAGACTGACTTGACTGCCTCGTTGGTCGTGTTGGTTGCAAGTGCGACTGACGATCGAGAGGTCCCGGGTTCGATTCCCGGGTCGAACAC
>DWTO01000839.1:0-18659 GCA_018244755.1 Jemadia pseudognetus | reverse complement strand
GGGGTAGGCAGAGAGCACCGAGTGCCAAATAGCTCTATCCTTACAGACCTGCCGCGCCTCCTCCACATTCATCATTCAATTATAATCCTGTATTGCGAAACTAATTCATGTTTACGAAAAAATTCGGTTACAGCCGACCTTGTCACTTAAATTTTATATCATTCCCAAGCATAATGCGATATATTTTGTATAACATTCTTCCTTATATAAGACAACGATACTATTGTAATTTTCTCTCGTCTCGCCGAAAAACAAACTAATCCTCGAAGGAAAATATAGGATCATATTTTTGGTATAGGGATTGTACAATAATTGAATTAATAGCTTGCAAATTTTTTATTCTTTGTTATTATTATACCTTCGCGTCAGGATCCTTACAGGGCAGGCAGAAAGCACCGAGTTCTGAATCTCTCTATATTACATTAATATATTAATTATTACAGACCAGCTACGCTTCTTCTACATCCATCACCCTCTTAATTTCTGCAAACCTGTTTCGAAGACTTTTAACGTTAAAGTTATTTCATTCCATTAAAGTTTGTTATTCGAACAGATTACGTCAATCTAACAGCTTTTGTAGTTTTGCGTTAGTCATAGTGCGTTTCAAATGTACCGGGTAAACGCAAGGCTATTGTGACTGGAGATCGAGTGAGCATTGTCGAATATTCTAAGTGAATTCTTTCACGATCTGCTCTTTGTTATTTTATCATTGTCACTAAAATAACCGACGTTCGAAGACCAAATCATTTTGTTTATGCCTCTGTATAGTTTCGTTCGCTTATTCCAGTTTCTATTATTTGTTTTATTTGTACATTTTCCTTTTGTACACGAGTGAAAAAAGTTAAATTACTAATTTACTTACAAAATTGTCTTCATTTTAAAACTTATATATTCCGTGTTTATATTTTTCTCACTGACCAAATTTAAAATCGTTATTTGCGCCTGCAATATTCCTAGCAACGCAATCTCTATTATTGTCCATGGTACCTAGGGAGGACGTTAGAAATTATTCTGTCTCTGATTTGAATACAGCGTTCATATCTGATTGGCCCGATACAATCACATTGTTGTATTCACATAAAATGGCGTCACAGTTATAATCACAGACCTTGGGTAGTAAAATGAATGTATAGTGCACAAATATATAGAATAGACAACAAAACAATTTGAAGCCCGTACTACCTGGAGATGGTAGAGCAGTGTAGTAATTTTTCTCGGTTATACGTTCTATTGAATAGAGTGTTAGCTATTACCATACACCGGACAAATACACATTACGAGCCAATATTCGAAATTTCAAGTTAGGAAAACCCAATAATACTTTACCCGACGCCGGGGTCGAACCCAGGACTTCTTGCTCAGCAGTCCTTGCAATCATTAGACCAACAGATTAGTCAAAGTATGGGTATATAAATATATAGAGCAAATTGTTAAAGTATTAACTTTTTTTTTAATTTAATGTTAATTTATAACAAGGCGATAATTGTTATAAATGCTTAAGGAAACCACAAATAATTTCACCAGCCGTGTGTTGTGCTGTACGTGATATTAGCTGACATTAAATGTAAAATTGTATAAATTTTATCACCTCGAAAAACCTTCTCTCAACTATCCAGTATGTGAAGAAATGATATCTATTATTGAACATACGTACACATTGTGATCGTAATATTGCTTTGTTACATTTGTCACTGATCCGTCCATATTGCGTGTTATACCCACGCTGATATCCTTGCGAGTTTTGCTCGAGGTCTCGAATCTCGTTAAATGTGTACCTATCTGAAATGTTGCTCTATGTCATAGTAATATATATTATCTACAGTTTGTTAGATGAAGCAATGGCTCATGCGCGACCTCTTAATATATATAAATTAATCTTTAAGACGCCGAGAAGATTGCTGAACTTTGTATACAGAATTCTTTTCAGGCTTGGCTATTGCGCGTATTATGAAAACGCTTTAGTGATGCTGTATAAATTGTAACGTTCTTTCTAGATTTATGGTACAGACGGAGCTTTAATATATATTAGTATGTTTTACCATAATTTTCAGTATATAAAACTATTACAGACGTTCACTATGCTGTAGTATATATATATATCTTTTCGGTCATTACGTTTGCAATAATTTATTTATTTATTCATTTGGTAATACAACAGCGTTACAAACTGAACAAAATTAGTGTGGGTATGTATGCTTTGATATATTCGTTCGCAAAATTTCACGACGTAGGAATTTACATATATAACGCTTAGTATAATACATAACATAGCTAGCTCCGTCTGTGACAAATTTGACTTACTTAACTTCCTTCTACCTTTTTTGTCACATGACCAAGTCATAGAATTATTCTTTTGTATGTATTGTTTGTTTCGATGCTTAGTTTTAATGCACTCACCATCGACACGTGTCTGTAGGTATAATTAGTTTGTGAGAAAAACTGATGACGTCACAACGATCTCCAATCACTCGCCGCCTCTCGTTCGTGTTGAGATTTACGTCACACAATGCGACTTATAGCTAGCTAAGCTTAGCGGTATATTTTTTTTTAATGCTGTATGTAACTTGTGAACTGGAAATCTCTTGAAGTTTGTATTTGAATTTAGAAGAATTTGAAATTAAATTTGGAAGGTAGTAACCTGCCGGATATTTTATACTGTACAAGAAGAGAAGTTCAAATTAAAACGCTTTGGTAGTTTTATTTAAATTTAAAATATATTAAGTAGAATTTTGTAAGTGATAAAAGGGTGTTGTTACTTGTAATTCATATCCGGTTGCAATATCGCTGTCACTTTCTACTGTTATGCAGCAGTGCCTGTATTTTGATACTCCAATTTTGATGATACAATACGCAGATATTAAGTTATGACACGTTTCAACTTAGTCTCCAGGAGCATTGTCGATGGAATTTAATGAATGGATTGTAGATCGGACTGGACATAAATGGACCAACCACTTCCGGTCCCGTGGCCTTTGCCTGTTTGCTACTAACATCATAAAAAAATATTGAGATTACTAATATTCTCTTTAACATTAACTCGAAGATATTGAGGATTTTTCTTTCGTTGGGAGTCTGGATCTGTGCCCAATACAAGGCAATAGATTCACCCCTGTACCATGGTGGGACGTATAATGTAACTTGTAAATCGTGGGATTACATAAATAAGTAAATTCTGCCTACCTTCACGGAGAAATACAGGCGTGATGTTATGTTATGTAATTATTCTGTCATGTTTGTCTTATAAACTTTTAGTTGTCTATATTGTAATTCGTCTTAAAAACATTTCTACAGAAATGTCAATCTCTTTTTACAGAAATCGCGAAGAACCTCTTCAACGAATTTCATTTCATTAACGGTAATGACATTTTTTTACGTGAAATGTACAGTTTTCTTTGTGGGCTTCCAGCCTTTGTTTTTCCAGTCGGGAGGATAATAATAATAATTTCTAGGAATTTAACCATAATCTGTACGACGTCTTCACCGAGTCCTGTTAGTAAATTCGTGTCTAAAAAAATATTCGCTCTGTTTCGATAGTCTCTCTGAATAACTTTAGATATTCGTACAAACGAATTTATTTACCAAATAAATTTTCGAACAACTTGAACGAAATCTTGGTAGTACCTACCTACATAATCAGGTAAATATTATCGATAATAATATTGATACTAACGGTCTTTGCCTCTATCGTGGCTTTTAGAGAAACGTGTATTGAGACAGAAAAACTAAACACGGAGATAATATGAATTTGATTATTTTGATTTATAGTGCACAATCGGGAATCCAACTTGCGAGCCTTCGAACAGTTCATCAACACGATGGCCTGTATACCAAATCTTCAATATCAATATCTACGTAATTACCTAATTACAGTACACTACAGAACAAAAGATCGATTATTATCTTGCTTACTCTACACACCACTCCGATCCGATAGCACTAAAACATCTTGACAACGCCATCCCGTTCTCGATATGACATGATAATTAAACCATAGACGTGATTTAATACTCTACATGCGACTGTTTTGCGGTTATAAACCAAGGGAGCTTATTTATAGCGTCGTGCGCGCTATGTATGTAGAGAACGATTCATTAGGTGTTATTATGTAAGTAGGTATATAAGACGGAGGAATATATATGTTATTTCGTATTCGAATTCAAATTATGAAACCACAATCGTGAACCTTGAGTGATCGTGAGCGAATGTAGTCGCAACATTCACAAGAGTTTGAATAATTTGTTGTTTTCGTACCTACATTGAGTGAAGACATCAAAATTGTGTCTTTCGAATCTCAGCACGAGGAACACTTGATCAAAATAATGCTGTACTAATTTCTACGACGTTTCATAATTTAATTAGCGATTTCGATGTATTAAGATCTTTTGTATTTGTCGTGACTCTTAATTATATATACTCTTAATTATCCACAATTTATTATATACGTATACTGAGAACCTTTGGTATTTCCTGTGATATATTTTTGTATCTGAATGTTTACTTCTTACTACGTATTAAGAACCTATCGCATTTACCTTGGTTTGTTCGGATTTCAAACTATGTAACTACCAGTAGCTGTTCATTGAGAACCTTTCGCATTTACCGTGACACGTTTAATTCGTAGCGTCACGGGCGCACGTTGTTTACGCAGTTAATTTTCTCCTTATGCTATTATTTTCTGTGTGTAAAAGGTGCTAAGAGATTCAATGTTACAATCTAGAAGGTATTAAAAATGCACAGATACAAATACTTTTATAATTAAAGTTTGTTTGCGATTGCAATCGATTATTATCTATAATATCTATTGTTGTTCCTGTTGGCAAAAAAGGCTCATAAAGAGGTTTAAGATTTGTATTTATTCAAAATGACATGATTTTTGTGATGGAAACTTCTATTGTCCTCATCATTTGCGTTATATGTATGTTCCTTCACACAACTATTTTGGTGTTACTTTAACCTTCTATTCATCAACTGTTCTTTATTTAAATTCCCATAGAGTTCTCTAGTACGATTTCATTACGATACGTTTTGTTTATGGACCTACCCTCAAATAAATTTTTCGTCTATTGTATGGTCAAATAGTATTTGTAATGAACAGCAATTATACTTGTATATGAAATTCGATGGAAATATTCTGTAATAATAAGTAACGCTGATGGAAAACATGAGGGGACCTGCAACACTTTTGAGTTCTCGAAAATGTTTTCCAAGACGTTCTAAGTTGACCCAATGATACTCGGCCAGCGTGAGTCTATTATAGCCTTAACCCTTCGCATTCTGAGAGAAGACCCGGTTCAATAGTGGTTCGAAAAAAAGGTCGATGGTAACGACGATCATGAAGTATAAGAGTAGGACTTAATAATCCAGGTTCGATTCCGGAACTGCACACAACGTACCACTCTTATTACGACGCACCCATTTGCGTAGTAACATCTGTCGATCGATACAGAATCGACACGTAGACTAATTACTAGTCGTGCATTTGCGTCAGCGTTTTGCGTAACACCTCAAGCACTGGCTCTCAATCTTTTTGTTATGATTTGAGAAAAAAAAACTTTCATCACGGTTCACTATGGTTTGGCGTTAATATAAATAATTAAATAACTCGCATATTAAATAAAAACAATATAATTCATTATGATGTGTGCTATGATATTCTTAACCGGTCATATTCCGTCATTTCAGGGACACTGCGGTTCTCAAACGACTGGTTAAGAACCAGTGATATAAATCGATACTCATAGTCTAATTATATTATAGCACTGTGTCTATGTTTAAGGCAGTAGGCATCAAATACTCAATAAAAATCTATTATCTAAAAAATGTAACCTATTATCTACCATCACGGGGATCACCCCGAAGACGTAGGCAGAGAAGTGTAGGACGCTCCCACGTTTCACTAGTTACGTTCAGGTCCCATTATGGAATTGGTGGGACGGAGTAGGTACCTATTAGCTAAGTTTCCAAAATTACTTTCAATGGCTATAAAAATACACTTCAAACAAATTAAAGAGCCTCTTCATATATGTTTTATTTTCTATGTTTTTGCTGCATTTAATAACAATACAATTATTTATTACACCGAATAACTTCATTATGGTTGTATGATAAATAAAACTGATTTCTATTCAGTCATTATTCAGCATGAAAATGTCGTTTGCCATGTATGTATGTTACTAATTATTTTTGTGTGGCTCGTCTCTAAGGAATTAAAGGCGTATTTAATGCCTAATGACATTCTCTTCCAGACATTATTATTAACTAATGACCTGTTTACGACTTTTTGATAATCGATTTTTGTATAATCGATAAATTGGTGTAAAACTTGTAAGCATATTCGATGTTTCCAATGAGTTCGGAATGTACTTAACATTGGAACGTGACATACTTTTTGTCGATGTCCCTCCTTTTACTATGTCACTAACGCTTTTCACGCCCATAACACACATTGCAAAAGTTTATGGCCGGGTGATAAAAATACCTTTCAACCTCATTACAGAACGGAGGATAATGGCAATAATGCAGGACAGGAATAACGAGGAGGTGCCGCGGGAGTTTCTCGAGACGGGTAGAACTGGCCGACGGAACGCCATGCCCGACATCCTCCACCCCCAGGGCGCGGAGATGACCACGGCCGACCTGCCGTCAAGGCTGCAGCAGCTCGTCACCACTGGTGAGTGAAGCATCTGAGTTTCTTTTATCCTATGTGTAAGATTTGTGTGAGGTTGGTGTGAAACTTTGACTATCGATTGTTCAGAATGATTAGCGCGTAAAACACACCTTTCTTGCCTTTTCTCGTCCTGTATGTATATCGTCACGAAACAATGTTTTTTTCTGTTTAACGTTTCAGTGCAAAAAGATTATCTACCAGTATCTGCGTATTTTTTTTTATGTAATTGTTCATTCAGCCAGTCATCGTGGCCGAAATTATGTAACCAACAACCAATCAGTATCTCCGCGTATCCACACTGGAGTAGCCTAGTGTACTGTGTTCTAATCTTACGGCAGTTGCGGGAGTGTAGAACGAGCTGAAGCCAAGTAACAAGTCGGGTCTTTTCGTTATCAGCTTTAGAAAATCTGTCCTTCCCAAAGTGAACTGTAATATTGTGTCATTAAAATGGTATGCCCGGGAAACACCTTGATAAAACTCGGCGGACGGTACGTCCCTGAAGGCGCCATTAACCGTTCCGTACATACATAAGTGCTCCGATCGTTATCAACTACCCTGAACATTTTACAAATGAACCTTGGAAATACTGATGAGGTCGTGGCGATTACACCACGCCCAAATTCGATTGCTTTCTGTAAATCAATGGTGTTGTTCTGTATGATAGTATATCCATATGGTGTAAAGTCATCGCCATCATCATCATTATGAGCCCTGTCATTATCTATATAAATCCTTTGATTGTTTTACGGTTTGTTAAGTGCGGCTTTTCGCTCTTGGTCAGATAGTTCTACCACCGTGGTGGAGTGGAGCTTGGCACTCTTTATGCGTTCATTTCCGGGCTTATATAATGCAAGTTTCTTCAAAGAAAAAGTGAATAGGTTTTTCCTAAGCGTACGTGATCAATCTTAAGATTCATCTGCGCTTCCCGTTGGCGGGATCGCGGTAAATCACTAGCATATGATATACACAAAAAAGTATACATTGAGACCTCTAACCATCTGCGTATACTCCTTCAAGATGTGTTGTTCTTATGTTACAGCGGCTCATCTTTTACTCATGTATGTAAATCAGTTATAACTATTTAATTACCTGCTGTCCCATTATCTATTACTATGTGTGTTTAATTTGTAATAACTTGTATCGAGCATTCAAGTTGCCATTTTCCTTTGCGTTTAAATAATATCAATGTCCTGTTGTGTTATTGTCTTTTAGGCTATTTTCTTCTATAATTCTTTTATAATTGAATGTGGAGGAGGCGCGGCAGGTATGTAGGGATAGAGCTATTTGGCACTCCGTGCTCTCTGCCTACCCCGCAAGGGACCTGGCGTGAGGATATGTATGTATGTAATTCTTTTCTCTACAGTCCATTTGTACTACGTTTTTAGCAAAGCGTAATTTAAGTCTAACATTATCATCACCTATTCATTCACTATTTGTAGCCATATATTTTTTAAACACGTCACGTCCTGCCAGTGTTGTCCACGGATGACCATTCAAATGAACGTAACGCGGCCTTGCGCCAGATCTCTTACCATATTTAGCTATATTTGTATTGTCAGAACTGATACCCAGGGATGTATAACATCGTGTTACGTATCGACTTCATGCATGTATTTAAAAAATAGGCCATGCCATGCCAGCGGTCAAAGTGCTATTCGAGATTGGACCGTAAATCGTAAAATGTTCACGTTTCAACGTTATTGACAAAGAGTTATGTTAGACGTTATGTCAAAGAGTGTCAAACCTCTATAAATCTCTACTGTTTTGCCATAGACTATTTTGTATATGACATTGATAGATTGAGCATTGACGTTAAACGCTTTAATTTATTTTATTCGTTATACATATTGTAATATACAAATTTTAACTGTCTGCGTTCCTTTTCTGCGTAAGCCTTTCGTGCGATATTCTAAAAAGGTGTACAGATTTATTCACCACGTTACATATTTATATATGAATAGATAAATAACATTATCCGATTGACCTTAAACTTCATGTACAACACTGAAGTGAACTTTTCATACTTATATTGACAATGCTAGAGTAACTGTTCATTATTGTCTCTCTGTTCTCATCCAAGTACCTTCTCTCGGTACCTTCTATCTACTTGTGGTCGAAGACATGTATAGTGACGGCCCAACCTATGAAACACGATCACCGACACCTATTGACGCACCGATTACTAGGAATTGTTAATTGATACTTTGTTGGTGTTGCCAACGCCTTGTCAAATGTTAGTAACCCCTAAAAGGGATGAACTAGAATGTATATTTTTACGGAAACAATATGGCTTTTAGTACGTTCGAACTCGTGCGTACCGAATAGTGTGGAACTTCTATTGACGTCCGAGCACTGTACCTGTCCGACCCCGAATTCATTCTACTATTTGTTTAGACAAATATTTGTTCCGCTTTGAATACTGTGTCCTCCACACGTGGCCTCCAAAAGAACGAGCCAATTGGTATCACTTAATTTGTTTAGTTCCAAATCCCACGTCACTGTAGGCGACGAGAGAAACATCTTTGAATGTTCGTAAAATTCCTTTTCATTAATTACTAGTTTTCAAAGGCTATATCGACCACACGAAAACCCCAATAGATAATGTACATAAGATATTTAATCCATGGTTTAATATGTATTTTAAGTGTGTCCTTTGTCACGTTGTACCCAGTGCATGGCAATAGGCTCACCACCTATTCCATAGTGGGGCGTAAACGTAACTGGTGACACGTGGGAGACCTGGGAGTGTGCACTGCACCACTCAGCCTACCTATTCGAGGATTACTGGCGTGGTGTTACGCTTACGTTCATTTCTTACGTTCGTTTTACATATTTCGACGCCGAATAAACGAACAGTCATCTACACGCGTATACAATATCGTTACGAATTATTCATCACTCGCTCAATACATATATCATATAAGATTAACGGTTTCTACGTCATTGTACTATCTCAAGATTTAAAATGAAATACGTAGGTGAATACAATAAAATTGCGTTATCTACTCTTGCAAATATATTGCATTCTCTGCTGCTGTTCGCTTACAAGATTGCAACGTTATTTGCAATTCATAATCTTCACCACACCAGCCTCTATAGCCCTACTTCCCAACTGGACCGAATCTCCAATTTCCCGAGGTTTGCCACAATAGTCGGTACTCCGGTGATCCCATCCATTCAAATCCCGCGTCTAGTATTATTGGATTAATGTAACTCAAATTACTAATAGAATTTTCTAGTAGTGCTCCGAGTCTGGACTATAAGAACTGGTGTATAAGAACATAGTAATTTTACGTGGTATATTAATATTATATTAATTTCGTGTATTTACTGTAACACGATTGAAACGGCCGGTGCAATAGATGCACCGCGCAGCTAGAGCAGAGCACCAGTACGTGTGTGCTATGCATTTAATTTACGTCAGCGCGACGTCCTCTCCGCGTCCTCGCCTCGTCGAGGACTTGTCTACATGTGCGTTCATATAACGCGCTCGTCCGCTCGCTTCAACGTATTATGTTGTCGGGAATACATCCAATCGAAATGGTTTAAGACCCCAGGTTCATGCAACTATGCTCTAATATGTACGAAATATAACACCACGCCTGTAGTCCCCGAAGAGTTCGCAGAGGGGTATAGTACACTCCCACATTTCACCAGTTACCTTACCTTTGCGTTCCAATATGGATTAGATGTGGTGAGCCTATTACCACCAGACACAAATCTAGACTCCGAATCACTTAATCACGACAATCTCCGAATCACGAAATCTTAGTGAGAAAAATCAATAGTACCCGAAACGGGATTTGAACCGAGGATTTCTCGGTTGACAGTCGCGGTCGCAACCACTAGAAGAACAACGAAGAAGAATTAAAATATACTTTTTTCGTAATACATACTTCACTGATTGACTTGTCTCTCTGGTTAGGTACCGTAGCTCCCACTCTGCCGCGTTTCGGGATCAGACGGCTCTTCATCAAGGGAAGCCAATGACCAGCTGTGGGAAAGCTCCTGCGTACTCATCCCATACGTATTAGCATTATACATATAATCGTAAATAACGTATAATGTTTTATTGTTTTAATATTTCATCCTTATCGTTTCGCGTGTAATAAAATAAAACGCGTGTAATATAATAATATGTATTTCCAGTTTATCTGATTAATTTTGAGGTAAGCTTGTAATATATGTTATAGTCAATATCCGTTCTCATAGATAAAATCCGTCATAGCGACACCGGCATAGGGCAGATCACCTAAAACTATGTCAATAAATATATTATCATTTACTTTATCATAAATTATAATGTCATTATAAATATTTGTACGTTACTACTGTAATCATTAACCCAAATTTTATTTTTTTTGTTTCCTTTTGCACCTGTCACTGTGTTTGTATATTTTTGTTGTTCTTCAAGCGTTGACCCGTGGGGAATGTCATTTGTGTTGACTACTGTAGTGTACAATTAAGAATAAATAAGTAAATAACATTCCTATATCTTACAAATGTATATAAACGTTCCAAAATTGACGTGTTCCGATTTCATTTTCTCGTTTGAAAATTAAGCCGGAAATCTGTACGTTTGACAATAAAGGTAAAATCAATAGACTCGTTAAGTTTCATGTAATTGGTCTGCAATCGAAGAGCTGTGGTTCTTTATCACAGCTACATGGTTTTATACATACGTACATATATTCGTGCTATTTTGTATGGATGAAATTTACAACGAACAATATCACTATAAGTACCTCTATAACTGGTGCCACAGACCTAAGTATTTTCATTGGCCAAATTGCCTTTCTATTTCTAAATATTACACTCTTTACTTTTTAACTTCACTAACCCTTTGTATTTCTAAAATATGATCCTATCTATCTAAAGAGTGACTTTAATTTTATTCATATCATTCTCCTTTGTTCCAATATACACTATATCGTTTATCGCTCCGAATGAGATAAAAACGCGCCGCACGAACTATTCGCCTCTAATGACATCTTTATCTAGAAATCCTCCTTAGAGGTAACGTCACAACTCAGTAAGCCGTGTATTGGACAGTCGTATTAAGGAATTATTGTCTTTAATGCTTGGTGTTTATGACTGTTAATGGCTTGTGGAAATTTTACGACCGCCGTGTACCGTGCGCGCGGACGTGCGAGAATGACGACGGACTGCAGATAATATAGGTACATTTATATGTATGTAATATGTATAGTTTTATCTAATTGACGTCGCGCTGTGACATAAATCTGAATGTTAATAGGCAATAAACTGATTATAATACTACATAGTATCTTATCTATCTAGTCCGATAGTGCCCCGTAGGTGACACGGACGATCGTGGAGTGATTGCGAGGGTTAGTCTATTGCATTCTGCATTATGTCTATAATGTCAATGCATCAGACATGGTATCGTTTTTGATTGCAGTGACACATTGCAATTGCGTTTTGTTTATTAATGTCGTAACTTCACGCCTGTAATCCCCGAAGAGGTAGGCAGAGGGGTGTAATACACTCCCACGTTTCACCGGTTACGTTTACGTCCCACTATGGAATCGGTGGTGAGCCCATTGTCATGCATCGGGCACATATCCAGACTCCGAACCACTACTAGAAAATCTAAATTAGAAAATTTTGTAGTGTTCTACACGGGAATCGAACCCGGGACCTCCCGATCGTCAGTCGCACTTGCAACCAACACGACCAACAAGGCAGTCGATATTAATGTAGTCTTTATTGGTTAACCTAAATCTGGTTTGCGTAGGAAGGACTTAATTCCTTATGGCATTCCCTACCAATCAACCCATAGTGATGGTGAAAATACATATATGGTCGGCACAACGAAAGTAGATAACAAAATTGTAGCAGTCGCCAACAAATTGAATTGAAATGAAGTTTATTATTATACACATAGTCTATTATACCTATTAGGCATGACTTTGAAGTTGTTAACTGTTACGTGCTGTTATTGTAGTTATCCCCTTCTGGATCAATTTTGATTGAGACCGTTCGAATATCCCCGAGTCGATTGTGGTACCCAAAAATTAAAACAGAATACAAGATAAGTTTTTTGTATAACCAAACACGTGCATTTGATTCCAAATTAGGTATAATCATTCCTAAGGTCGTCGGATGATGAACTACCTTACATTTCCAATTTATATAGATATTTTTATACTCGGCCACAGGACAAATTCTCGTGCCCATCATACGCTATTATGGACATCAAATTCCAATGCGACAATTAAAAAGTAAACTATGATTTTCGTTGCCCAGCTTTTTCTATTCGTTGAAGTGATATTCTACTGTTCTTGGTATAGTGCTTAAGCGTTTTGTCAAACATCAAGAACAATCGAGAGAAAGAGAGAGAGACGTGAAGTTACGTAAACCAGTGCTATAATATAATCTGTTTGTGTTTAAATTTATCTCTCGGGCACGAAACTTTTCAATTGAATCGCTCAGACTCGCTGGCGACGGATTGATTTTCAGATGAGGGGTGAAATTTCTCCGAAACATAAGGTGGTTGCCGTGACCTAAGTCTGCCCATGAACATTTCACTGTATATAAATACCCTGTCTTCGTCTGTATTTCGAAATCTTGAACCTTGAACTCTTCAAACGTACAGTAAAAAGGTATTTAGTAGGCGAACATGCTACATCGTAGTTTTCATCATTGCTTTCTATCAGGGAAGATGGCGGCCATATAATATGAAACTATAGCAATTTAAAAAATGTAATTTGACAGTCATTTTCTACTTGCTTGGATAATGCTTTAGTAAAAAAATGCGATTTAATTTTTATATTCAAAATTAGTTTTATAATGTAATAATTCTTAACGTACGTAACTTCACGTCTATCATCCCCAAAGAGGGAGGCAGATGAATGTAGTATAAAAGTTAAAAGTTTAAAATAATTCTTTTATGGAAAAAGCAGTATTGATCCTTATTAACGATATTCTCGATATATTTGATCACAAAAGACACTGTCAGATAGTTTTTGAATCTTGTTTTAGGTTTTAATTGTGTTAAAAACTTCCAAATACGTCGGTACGACACCAATCCTGCTTCTTCTACTCTGCAACTCCTATTGCAAGCGTTGTCCTCTCATGGGAACCAACATGTGGCTTTTGTCTTCAGATTCGCCCTGGAATCCACATTTAGGTAGACGAAATAATTGTGACATCCCAACGATCCACTGACGAGTGGTTCACATTTGCGAAACTAACAATTAATAAACATTTTTATCGTCACATATCACAACCGAAAATACGCGTCGAGTGCTGATAAACCAGTATTGCGTGTGCGATAAGCTTTACGTCGTGCGGAAGCACGTTGCACGTGGATACGGTTCGTTTGACGTACCTACTGATAAGTTGGGAATGATTTGTCATGGACGCGTCGTCCCAATCTTACGCTATGATGGCAATGGGCTCAATCCCATTTCCATAATAAATAATGGTAAACGTAACCGCTGAAACGTGGGAGTGTACTATACTTCTCTACTTACCTTTTCGGGTATACGGGCGTAATGTTACGTTTTTATTATATAACGTAGGTGTAGGTATAGTAGATACCGCTCAGCAATTCTATCGGGTTGTTAATGACGTAATATAGCTCTTCGTGAACCAGTTATGTAACTGCAGTGCTATTATTTTTAATATTTCTCAGTTTCTTTTTTGTTGTACTAAATTGCCGTTAAACAAAGTGCTCTGGGCTTATTGGAGTTTGTATTCTACGATTGCGTACTAAGATTGTTAAGGGCGAAAATCGCCATGCAAGATGTGATGTTCTCATGTTCAAGGAATTCGAAGCAAACTGTCTCACTGTTTAGCTCTCCTTCTCACTCGCTCTCCCCCCTCCATGTACATCTCATGCTTTGACAGTGGTACAGAACTTTAGAAACGTGGACTATAAACCAATCTTCTATTAAATAACGTATGGCGAGTTTCAGTTCCTTTCACCAAAACCACACCCGCTTCCGATTACAGCTGTTCGGTCAATTTGTTCATGAAATTTAGAGTTGATTGTAATGAAATGAATTTTTTATTTATTTATTTGTAATGTATGTTTTTGATTATTATTATTTTTAATACAATTTCATGTGACATATCACAAGAAATATTTTTCGCTACGATACACCTTTAAATACGTATTTAATCTTTTGAAGTACAATTTTATATCCAGTCGGTGGTACCTAATGTTCCTACATCTGGTTTATGCACGTGTAAAAATAGGCTCGGTAATATGCCTGTCTGCTTATAAAACGAGCCCTATGCGCCGTCCGCATGGATAACCACCCTCTTGTCTTGTACCTACTTTTGGCTACAAGCGGCAGGTCGATAAAAATAAATGGGGGGGAGGTTAGGAGGTTGTCATTATTTTTTCAACAATCCACGGCCAAGATTAATTTCTATTACGTAATACATGTTGTACGAGGTTGATTGGAACGACGTATTTACTATTGATTGTTACAGAAAACTATATTTTGCCCACGAAACCGTAATACTTATGTTACTGTTATACATAGAAAAAATCTACCTCTGCATACGAAACACAGATTTCTTATGAATTCGGTTTTTCCCGTGGATAAATCTTTGAGAAATGAAGAACACCCTTACGTTATGATACTCCTGAAGTTTTCCCGTTAGTGGTGGTCTAACCACGAGATATGCGTTAGTAATAGCTTTGCGTGACGTGTTACGTTCAGCGTGACGCACAATATAACGTACTATTTACGTACCGAACCTTGTGCCAAAACATCTCCGCATCGGTTTTGATTCATTTGCAAACAGGCAAATCATCTGCATTAATAGCGACTTTTGCCTTTTTCGTTTCAATTTTGCAACGAGACTTTCTTTATGTTTACGTGGGGAATATTTCAAAAGACACCCGGTACCCTCGGGGAGATGCCGGGTTATGTGGGATTTTTATCGCAATAAAAGCTCCTCGGTGGTCTTCCTCACCGCTTATAGGAGGACTCCGGAATCCCCAGCGGAACTTTGCAGCGACCCTAGCATTAGAGTTGTAAAGTCGTTACATTATCAGGTCTGTGTTCAAGTGTAGAAGTGTACGCTATGACAGAAGGATTAAGATCTGATGATATTATTAAAAGAAGGTTTGAGGGTATTCGTGCGAAATGAAGCGAAATGTTGATTTTAATAATACAATGGGTAGAGATGTGAGAGTCTATAAACATTTTATGTTGTAACTTCCCAAGGGCACAAAAATTCAAGCAGCGTTAATAAACTTTTTCTTAATAAATGAAATAAAGTGTCCGCTAAAAAATCGCTTCGCTCTTGGGCTACAACGGTTGTATCTTTCAAAGGGATTTACAGCGATTCAACTCCTACTACACACCTTGGGGACCCACTCATACCACAATGTCCACAATGAATTCATTCGACAACACCAATAAATCGCTTGTTAAGGATTAAGAAAATTTTATAAAGAGCTGAGCGTTTGAACGTCTTGGTCGTATTTACGCATATGGTTGACAAAGAGATATTTAAAAAATCTTTTCAGTTAGAGATTAATTTTACTGCCCCTAACTGTTTTCGACTATATTTTATATCATCATGTGAAACGTTTGAGCTTTTGACACCAGTAAAAAATGCTAACAACATTTGCCTTGTTGGTCGAATGCTTCCAAGCGTGACGCCTCGTGTACAGGTCCTGGGTACTACGCGGGTCCGGTACTATCGGAATTATCTATCTCTACCGGGAATATGGCGTGATGTTATTATAATTCATGATATTACTGCTTTATATACTAATCGTATATCCTAACCATATTATTATAAATACATATATACCAACTAAAATATGCTTTAAAGTAGCACGCATGATACACAGCCTTATCTTATAATCGGCCACTCAACTTTATGCGGATCGTTGCCCTGTCGTGAATTTACTTGTATTTGTATAAGAGCAAGATGTTAGTGGCTGCTATCTAAATGTGATGTATCATATTTTTCCTTTTCAACTCGTGCTGTACCGGCAGTATTATATTCTTTCATAACTGAGTTGTGACGTAATCACGCGATAGTTCCACGGTCAACGGTTCACTTGATGGAACAATAAGTTATTTAATATTGTAAGTATGTATTAATAGTGTCCATGAATGTACAAATTTATGCTACTAAATACAATTGATTTTTTTCTATAAATCAGATACCTAATTGGTGTTCATGATCGCGTGTGAGTGACGTGACCTTAACGCGATAAAAATGTGTGTATCTGCAATCAGCAATAGTGTCCACGCAACGCGTTTACCACTTGCGGTTTGTACCACCCGCGGTGAGGTCCTGTATATTCGAAATGTTTCTGACGCAGATCCGGACAACCCCCAGCCGGGCTCTTCGAAGCCTAACCTCGACGGCAGCAAAGGCGACGACGCGCCGAGCGCGAAGCAGGGCTGCAGCTGAGCTGCCCTCCTCCCGGTCCCAACCGGATTATACTGGACTTGCCCAAAGCTAAAGTAATCTCAATCAGCTAATATAGTATTACTAAGTAACTGTATTGAATCACACGGCCCTCATATATGGGCCCTGCAGTGAGGTACGAGACGACGGACAAATATTTTTGCAGTACGATAACACTGGAAATTGCGTATATTGTAACATTTGAAACACAGAATTTGTATAGAATAATAATAACAGAGATCACGTAGAATGTTTTTGAGAGTACACAGAATTCAACTTTATGTCAATGTTATTTAGGTTTTAAATTACTGATGCATCTGCTATCTTCGTAATACCTTATGTTGTCTGTCACAAGCGCAATTCTTAACATCCTCACGTCCCTGTACACTTCACAATCACGGCGCTTATTGGCGGGAAAAAGTTTAATTTCGATAATCACTCGCTATTGGTTGAGCGTTGAAGTTTGGGGGAACCTCTCAGTGTTGCCATACTGCAATCATATTGTCCCGACAGTCTTGATGTAACGTGTTATAGAAATCTGTAAATATTTTTTTGATGTGTTGTTTGTTTATACGGATCGGATGTTGTTGTTACAGCTCGACGTAGACAATACAATGTATTTAATGACTAGTAACGGTACTGTTAGTCATTGTATTGTTACGTAAAGTGGTTTCGTATACTTAAAATTTAGGGTGTTAACATTTTCCCTACATACATATTTCAAAGTTGTTAAAATTCTCTGTGAACTTTTCCGACTATTTCAAATAGTTCTACATTCTCTAAACATCGTTTCTCAGCATAATCGCTCTTAACTTTTGTTCTATGTTTAATTACATTGTTAATTAATGTATACTATAAATTCAATATTTTTATGTAAATATTTTATTATTAATTTGTTATAATTTATTTTGCCTAAATTATTTTAAAAATACGAATATTTGATTATGGTAACATTGACGACATGTCATCACGTCATTCGATGCTTAGTGGCAGCAAGGAATTAATGGATTTTTTAATCAATAATTTCGGTATAGCGTCTCTAGACTATGTATTTATATTCCGCTGTATTCTATGTATTATGAGTGCGCACTAGTTTCGTTTTCTTGTCGATAGTACTCACTGTTGTTGCGTAAGTTATCAGCGCCCTCTATGGTACTTTGTTAATAGATTGCCAGTCGATAATCCTCGTCCTCTGTCATTGTCAAACTCGTTAATAATAATAATTTGTCCGATTTTTTTCAATATAACTGTACTATCACACTTAATAAATTTTGTTGTGGAATCGTGATGTTTAGTAGACATAAAATATATTACAATGCATGATGATATACATATATAATATACTTTATGATACATGGAATGTAATTGTTGCCTTCGAAATATGTTTGTATGTACCTACCAGATGCGAGAACACGATATTGCTTTCTTTTTTGTTACAAAAAAATATCACGCGAGGAATTTGTACCGAAACAAATTTTGCAGTATGTTAAGGTTTTAATGTTTTTTTATTACTCATGCGGGATAAGTAGTATCTTAGCGCACGCTGTTGCGGTTGAAAAAGAGCTGTTTGCTCATTTTA
>DWTO01000838.1:0-18666 GCA_018244755.1 Jemadia pseudognetus | reverse complement strand
TGTGGGAGTGTTCTACACTCCTCTGCCTACCTCTTCGGGGATAACAGGCGTGATGTTACATTACGTTTTAATGCGTGCACCATTGCATGACTGAAAAGACTGTTTTCTTAAAACAATGCTGGATTTTGCTACTTATTTGTTGAATACAGTTATACACCAAATGGATGGCCTGAAACTTGTGTGAATTAGTGGTGTTGGATAAATAAACAAATATTCAAACAGATCAATACAAGTTAAGATGGGCAGACAAGACGATCCAAGTTAGTCCTGTATGGTTAGATATGGGCGGGCTTGATACAGTGCACATTGTACATACGCTGGGCAGCATGGCGGCTTGCAAATTGAATAGTAAAATTTACTCACACTAGCACAAACTGATTAGAATCCAACGAATCGAATGTAAGTATAATATTTATGTATACACATACACACATGTATTGTGTCCTACATGGCTTTAAATATAAGCAGTGAAAACAGGTAGGTATTCGTCACTGCCAACAATCGCATACGAAATCTTAACAAGTGATATATCAACAGCTTGCATCTTTCATTATAAACAGTATGTAGTAGGTACCTACGAACCGTTGCTAAATTAATTAATAACATATACGTATCAGTACTTCCGATAATTTCATGCGAGGAATTGGTAGCAATACATCATTACTACCAGATATCATCGAGAATAATTTCGAACGCCTCTGCTTCTTATTTAAATTTACGCATTTTATTATGTACGATACAATCGCTGTCCTCCTGTCATCCATATCCATGGCAAATTGAAACGTCAGCTGCCTTCATAATATGAATTTTTTTATTGTGTACACCCATTTTTCGGGTAAAGAATTTGAGCAAACATGGCCGTGCAAACGGGAAAAAAGAGTGTTCAGAACGCATCTGCCGCATTGTCCAATCGTCGACCAATCGCGACGCTTCCCGCTCCCCTAGCTGTCATTTAACTGTCAGAGGTCCGATGGGTTTGAAATTCGAATGATATTTTTTTCTGAGTGCGTAGGGCGTTGACGTGGCCGTACACAGTTATACGTGTCCAACAATTGAATTGATTGAATCATGTTCAGTTCTGGCTATGTTGCGTTATGGATTACCACCCGCATCGACGTGTAAATAAGGGGTTAATACGTGTGTTAAATATTTCGCAAAGTTAAAAGCTACTAGGTTTATCTTTTGTTTGTCAGATCGTGTGCTTGTTGATATTCCAAATTTATTTGCAAATAAACCAAATCGATTGTGATCATCAAAATTAGTTGTGTTACGAAACCTACGGATGTATAATAAGGAAAACAATCTTGAGCAAGGATTTCATTTTATCATTTAATTGGCACAAGAACATATTTTACACATTTTTTAGGAATAGGTACTATCTATTCTCAATAGTTACACCACTTGTTACCTATTCGTGGCCACAGCCATATTTTCAAAAAATACACGTATGAGGTAATATGCAATATGCCTAGTACATTGAATACCTATTGATTAAAATTTTGATTGCGCCTTAATATTTACAAATAAAATTGAAACCATAATTACAAAATGGTTGCGACCCCAATTTAAAACTTCCAATTTACGTTATGAAACTTCAAACGAGGTGTTAATTAAGGTTTACTATTTGATATAAACATAATCCGGTTTAATCAAATACTTTAAATACATATTTCGTAAAACCTATCTGTTTAGAATATAATATAATTAAGTAGATTGTTCTTTGAAACGTGGAATAAATTAGGAACATACGACTTATGTGCTTCTTGACCCGTTGAGATTATTATTTTACTCCGTATAATAAGTCAGGTCAACGACTCTATAATTAATTTGGCGAATGTTTTTATAAAAACATGATTTATGCTTCTACCATTTACTCAACAATATATAAATAACAAATTTAAATCTAAAACTCGAACCTCACACGTAAAGCTTTGACTCCACACTGACTCTACAAATATTAGCGAATCGCGTAATGGATTAGCGATGTTACCGGCCTCCTTCTATTACAAGCCTGTTCAAACACAGCCTTAACCAACTGACGGAGGAAAGTCGTCTTTGTAAAATACACCCAAATGTTGTTTACTAAAATAATTTTAAATAGTTATGTATATAGTCTTATTAGAAACGTATACCCACTGCGAATGATTAGCTCGTTATTAATAATGCAAGCATACAAAATATATTTCCAGTCGAAATTTATTACTTTTTCTATTGTTACGAAGAGAATTTGTTAATTTGATGTAACCATTACAAAAGCTTGTAACAGATATATTTTCCTTTTTATATTTTTTAGGACCAACCAAGACTCTACTGGGCCTCTTCCTGGGCCTGGGCCTCTTCTATGAAACAAAACAAAAAATTTTCATTTATTGTTTTACATTTAATTTTATACTTAAAGAAATAATCAGTTCGTTTGTCAGAATGTTTGTATGAGGCAATTTCGGAAACTACATTTCCGGTACCAACATGACAACGATTTTATCGATAAACAGTTATTTTATATTCAAATGGCACAGAATGTTTTATCATATTAATAAGTAATTTAAGATAGCATTGTTTTATCATCAGGTATAATGAAATTATTAGCTGCTTATTTTAGCCTTTCCATGAAAGGTTTTGAAATAAGTGTCTATATTGTATGATAAATTTATCTAATTTTAAACAGTCCGTGCAGATACATACAAGTCCACAGTATCATAACTCTTTATCGAAATTTAATATAAATAATGGCATTATTGCTTGATATTATAATATAACTAAACATATAATATAACACTGTGTCGTTGGTCGTGTTGGTTGCAAGCCGATCGGAAGGTCCTGGGTTCAAATCCCGAGTCGGGCACAACCGGATTTTTGTAATTTAGATTTTGAAGAAGAAGCTCGGAATCTAGATATTTGTCCGATGCATGGCAATAGGCTCACCACCTATTCCATAGTGGGACGTAAACGTAGTTACGTTGGTGAATCACGGGAATGTACTACATACATTTCTCTCCCTACCTTTTCGGGGATCACAGGCATGATGTTAGGTTATAATATAACAGAAACTAAAGCTTGATATGTAGCTGTATCAAAAATGCACACTGATGTACTTTACGTTCGTCGAGTATGCTAGTACGTACCTATATTATGATAGTAAATAGAAAAATCTATATCTAAAATCTGACGCAAGTTTCTTAACAAATATTTGAGATACATAATGGATTAGCGCTGTCGGCAGTCTCCTGCTATTACGAGTACCTGCGGGCGTTACGCAAACACGCGTACGGCCGGCGACGGCTGCCGCAGCGGTGGCCCGCAGTGGACACGACTTTGTCTCAACATAATATTTCGCGTAAAACCTTTGATGTTTTAACGATTAAAGGTTACAAAATCTCACCCTAATATCGGTTTCTCCTGCTTTAATCAACCATGGTTAATCATTTTATGTTGAAAAGTGGCGGTATCCTATTTATCACATTAATTTTCAAACTAGAGTTTCAGTCGTGAAATTCATGACATCGCCGTGCTGGTTATGACCACGCAATGAGTACATGACGTATATCGAGTATAAATAATATAGGTACGAGAATATTCTTACGATATACGTACTTATATATATACATATATATACATATCTTAAAATATTGTAAGTATTATTTACACCGACAGACGTACACATAGGTAAGTATTTTCTGATGTCGAAATATTATTTTTAAAAGTAACATCACGTCTGTAATAGCGGAAGAAATAGGTAGAAGGGTACATTACATTTCTACGCTTTACCAATTACGTTTATGCCCCACGATGGAGTCGACAGTGAGCTTATTGCCATACACACAGCGTAAATCCAGTCTCCGCGCCATTACTAGAATTAGAGAAGCTAAGCTCTGCGATCACCAAACCGCCTGCTCAGTGTGGTTATTAAGGGCAAATACTCCTAACGTAATCTATACTCTGCGCAAACTTGGACTAAATACCGTCACCACATCCGCATACTAGGCCACTTCCATTTTAAAATCCGTCGTTCTGACCGCGCGCGAAACTTCGAAGTATTGCGAAGAGCCAATGTAGATGGCATGGAGGCCTACATCATGCATCGACAGCGGCGAAGGTGCGACCATGTGGCCGGTGGTGCGACCGTGTGGCCGGTGGTGCGACTGTGGCCGGTGGTGCGACTGTGGCCGGTGGTGCGACTGTGGCCGGTGGGAGAGCAGAGACTATTGACATTGACTACAGCTGTCGTATCGGTGTGCTCACATGGCCACAGTGTACGGGAATCTTCTCGAAGAAGATTGGTTATATCAGTCACATAAGAGCACGCCTATGAAATGGGAGGAAACCGGTAGGAGTATTATATACTAGAAACGTTAAACAGACGATTAAAAGTTAGAAAAATCTAGCAGTATCTATTTGAATCCAATATCTCTGCATCAGCAGTCACGCTTACCGACACTGATTAATGAGGCAGCGCTGTTGTTATTTTACCGTCGTTATTGTGTATAAATGTCGACATTCTTATGTATATGTAAGTTATGTACATAATATACGTAGCCTATTAGCTGTTCGGTCACCGCAGTTCGGGATCTGTCCAGTTTCAATCTCATGTTCGGGCGTGGAGAAGTCCCGAAACATTATTATTATACTTAATTTGTGTAATCCTACAATACAAAACATAAACGACTGTTTCCGCTGGGCGCGTCTTTGTGCGCAACCGAACAGCCAACAAAGTGCCTCGGTCTAACGTATTCTTGCTTATACCAATTGAGATATCCCATAATGTGTAGCGTTATCGCAAGGTTAGAGCTTCTTTCAAGGCTATAAGAGAGGTTGGATGATCCAGACTTGGTGATAACAGAGGAAATACGATCGCTAACGAAAACATTTTATCAGTTCGCGTTCTGTGAATTCCAATAACTACGAGTACCGTACCTTTATTCGCTGTTGACCAACGAAAGAAAAATAAACACAAGTATATATATTATAAATTACCTAACACTTGGTAAGGTGACAGTGTATTTAAATTTTCTGCCTGCCCGTCCGGGGAAATACAGATGTAATTTTATACTTTGTTTACTGAACCAAGTCCGCATTCGCTTGGTATTGTACTGGGAACTTTTTTAAAGCAATGTAAACATTTTACTTAGACGTTGTCTCCTACAAAAGTCACCTTCAAATTAAAATCCTCTCGATGACCAGACCAAACAAGGGGCGCAAACGTTGACACATAATATTGACCATTGTCAATCTGTATTGTCATTTCTGTTCTCGACTTCACATACAGAAATAGAAGGTTGGACGGTAAGTATGCACGGCGGCATATCAGACGGAATAGACGAGTTTGTCTTTATTTTGCGTCACTGTCAATATTGGTATAGGTGAGCTGCGTGTGCGCGCCGCCGGCCCTCGCTCTCCATTACACCGCCGCTACTCTACCACCGAGCGTCCAACTGTGGCAGGAGCTTTAGGAAGTCATTAAATGTTACCTACATGTTTAGTTATACCGATAAATATATTATTAGAACATAAAAATCGGGAATATTAAGCTGGTAAACATTAGAACCAATCGTTTATTTGCGATTAATAACCCCAAAAGGAAAAAAATATGGCTTAAAATATTGTAAGGAAGTTCGTTGGTTTGAGAGTTACATATTATACATTGTGGATTTACGCGTCTGATGATTAAAATACATAGTTGATGTGTTTATTGGTTTTTGGCAAATTCAACCTCTAGTAGCGTAAAATAGCGGTTAAAAATTGTGTGAAGTATCTTTGCATCAGAAATAACACAAAAAAAAATTATATTTAGGGTATGCTCATATTTAAAAAATACGTTTGATTGAAATGTCAACTATTGCGCAAGTGAAGCCGCGGGAAAATGCTAGTATACTTACATATTGTCAAGATTGTCTAGAAGGTGTTTATTCACTTTCATCTGGAATAATTCCAAGTTGGACGAATCGGAAAACTAGACGTGGTCAGAGAGGTAATTAACTATGTAATTAGATATATGCTCACGAGGCGCTTTAGCAATCTGCAGCCGAAATGATTCAGCGAAACACTTCGTTCTGCTCAGTGTCTACGAGGTGTGGAGGATAGCTTGCAGTAAAGCTAAATGCTTTGTAAGTGCCGTGGAAACGCGCTCGGCGTGTTGTCGGAGCGCAATGAGCGGAGGTTGTTGTGTAAACACGCCGACAGACTTACGCTGCCGGCTCGTCTCGCCGGGGAGCTGCGGCCGGGGAGAGCTCGAAAGGCGCTATTTTGTTGAAATTAAATTGTCAACAGTTTCGCATGACTATCGGATTGGATGAACGCTTCAACTATCGTTTTACCGATATACATATCTGTCTATATAATACTAAATTTTTTGTTGGGCATTCAAGTCTATTGTTGATAGACGGAGCCTGAGTACTTCGTCACGTTCAATACTCACTGGTGGCCCCAACGTCAGATAACTCAAATCGAAATATGTATCCGATAAGAGCTTAATAATAAACAGTGAATCCTTTTTATCCCGGAGATGTACATGTGTATTTATATGTATGGAATGTGTATTGATATCTATTTGACTTCAGAATCACGATTCAATTTTCAGTCAAAATTCTGCATTATGTTCTTTATTGCCATCGTACTGTGTTTTAACTACCAGATTTATGTATGTAGACAGTTGAATATTTAAATAGCAATATAGACAGTTATTAAGCTGTAGTGTATATTCTATTTGTAGGTTATTGTTGATCTTCAGTAACGGTTGGCGCACAGACGTGTGTAAAATAATAAGACAGATAATAATAAAGATATCGCACACAAGTAGCAGCTAGTATTATCAGCAAATTACGTAATGCGCATAAACTCGTTACGAAGTGTAGTAGGTGGCAGTGTTGAGTGTTGCGGAGTGTCCAGTCTCCAGCAGCAGCCAACCGTAGCAGCGGCCCCCGCTGTCACTCCGCACGATTGATAGCGTCTCGGGGGACGTGCTCCGCGCAGGCCCCGCGCCTCCGCCCCCGTACACACTATATTTATTTTAACCTAACATGTATACACGCGAATACTCGCCAAAATAAGCGTAGGTCTCTCTAATAACAATTTCGACCGGCGATCTGAAGAAAACAGCAGGATACAGTTGGATTTGAAATATTCCGTAACGATTGGAATGGCGCTAATTGGGAGTGGTCCACGGCCGGAAGTGGTCGTTCAAAGGGTGATAGATGGATGGTATATGTAGATGGTGTGTAGTTCACGAGTTGTTCATCATATTGAACCTCACCTTGAACACTGGACATAGTTAATAATAGTGTCAAATATTTTATTTATTTAAAGATACATCAACAACTTATCACTAATACACTAAGACGACGTCGCGCTACCTATATCTAACGGTAACAGCGGATTGTGGTATTTTTAAAAGGATAACATTTCAACATTATACATATTTGCTATATTTGTTACATTTTCAATTTTCTGATTTTGATTATTTAATCTGATTATTTAATTTAATAAGGAAGTAGAGGAGTGTAGTACACTCTCACGTTTCAATAGTTACATTTACTTCGCACTCCGAGCCACTACTACAAAATCTAAGTTAAAAATTCAATAGTGCCCGACCCAGGATTTCTAATCAGGATCTCTCGTACGGCGGTGACGCTTGCAATCAACCCGATCAACGAGATAGTCAAAGATAGAGATATGTAAATACTGTAAATCAAGAAGATACATCGTGCACAAATACAAACTTCGTGCTACTACTGACAAATTCATGTTATTAAAACATAGTAATACTTTGCCAAGCCCGGGGATTCTTGCTCTGACAGCTAAACCAACGCAACGGGGCAGTCAACTAATAATAACAAAATATAGTATAAATAAATGACAACTAACATTGAATTGATATACCTACGCAACGAGTGTAGGTTTATCTCGTTTCTATCTTAAGCGACATGGTATTTGATACACTCGTATTCCAATAAATGCCGAGCCCTATGTTCTCTTACTAAGGCACCTTATAAAACTACTGTATTATTGACAAGCGTCTAATTCACAAACATCCACATTAAATACAGGTACACAAATACACGTTTAGTATCTCTCTGTTGCTTCTACCCGTAGTGCTTCGCTTCACCTACTCGTAGTATTCCATTTTCAGTTACTCGATGCGTAGGGTGGCAGGAGGGCTCGCTTATCAAGCTGGGAAGACGAATTTCGTACAGCTAATTTTCAGTTATTCGTGTATATTTTTAACTAGTAATAAATATATACAGCACGCAATATGATTCGTATTATTTGCTTCAAATGCTTTCAAATCGCAATAAAAAATCAACTTACCGGCAGTGACGGTGCTACATTTTGACATTGCACTTATTACAATTAGATTTTAGGTTTATATTATTCACGGCTGTTTACATTGATTAACATGGACTCAATGTCTATGATAATAGGAAATCTATATCTATCGCATCATATACCACTTTTGTCATTATGTTATCTGCAATACTACTTGTTTGAACCACCGAAACGTATCTTTCCTTCTTTTACGTCATTACTCTCACACAGAACGTTTGTATACAGCTGTTTATACAATGTTTTCAATTAGTAGTTATATTGAGTAATTATTAATTATTATGAAGAGTGTGATGAATACAGAAGAAGCGCAGGTCTGTAAGGATACAGGTATTTGGCACTCGGTGCCATCTGTCTACCCCGTGAGGGACCTGGTGCGGCGATACATGATAATATGTAATAATAAACATTGAAAGCATAAGCCGTGGATGGAACAGTGTTCGCAAACATTATCGTACAAGGCCCGTAAGCAATAACAAACAGATTTATGAAATCACGTATCCCGGATGTGACGTAGCGATGGCGTATCTGAAATCTGCGCAGCTATCGGCGGCGCATCTTGAGATATGGCTTGTGTCCAAATACGAGATAACGACTCCAATCACCTCGTGCACACGTCACGCACAGATACGCTGTAGGAGGTATGGAATAATAATAATAATACCAAACATTTTCCAATTTAACTTTGGAATTACAATATCTGCTTATTAATTATCTCGAGCAGGTGTAGTAATTACTACTTATATTCAAGCGTTCCTCTATTAAATGGTGTTCTACATTTCAACTGCTCTTGCCCTCATGAAACAGAAAAACACAACCAATTTCTACTGTGAGATCGTGTGTAAACTGGTGAAACGTGGGAGTATATTGCACTCCTCTAACTACCTCTCCTTCTCTCTCTACTCATGCTTTTTAATTGGCAACGTCACACATATAATATACATGCAAGAGATTCCGGGATTTGAACCCAGGACTTACGATCGACAGTCGCGCTTGCAACCAGCAAGAGCAACGAGGCATGCACTTAAGACAGGCAACTTTATAGTTGTTTCAACTACTTAGTGTATGAAGTGAATCTCCATCGCTCGCCCGCGCGTCGCCACGGATGAACTGACGACGTGGCGCTTTATTTATTATATGTATTTTGACAGAAATAAAGTGAAACGCACTTGTATTTATCTGAACAAGGTCACGAGATAAAATCTACCAGCTAACAGTAAGTACCTTTGGAGTGCCTGTACAATCGACAAATCTGGTGTCGAGGCATAGGTGTGTCGGACAAATTATGTGACGAATGTGACACTTGAATTTAGTTATATATATTTGAATAAATATCAACTGTCACCAGCTAAGCGACGTATGTACGTAGTTTAGAGTTGTTTGCTCACAAAGGAGTGTCATTGATAAATCCTGGAAAGTTATAGGTACATTAATTTGTTTTGGTGAAAATTAAAAGTCTTAATACAAAAATCGTGTTGCGCACCACGTAAAAGACCAACCACACAAGACGACAGAGCAGGAACAAAGGGTACTCTTATCGCTGACAGAGGGATGTTTTCACGACCACGTTAGTATAGGACACTTCTATAAAAAAATAAGAAAAATAAAAAAGTGAACGAAAATCATTCCTCGGTTGAAAGTAATGTGAGCAGTTCAAATTTCATTGATATAATAAACAAAATATGCACGTTCATTTGTTTTGCTTGAGGTTAGAAGGAAGTACGTAAGTTCAAACTTTTATGTTCACAATTTTTTTTCATTAGTAGTAATCATTCAATGAATGGTTTGTAGCGGTCGTTGCTAAATTTAGTGCCGTTCACCTTACTTATATTAAGCTTTGAAGTACTAGTTACTACTACCATGTTTGAGCTCGTCTCACTGGTGAGTTTCAATGGTGTGAACCAAATTAGCAATGAATGGTATAATAAGTGATAAACGTATTTAAAAGTGTTCATTGGTAGTCTTCTCATTCTGTGTCGCTTGTTCATTTCTGTACGTCGTGCCTCTGGAAGTGTTTCGTGGTGGTGAGTATGAGGTCATTCCACTTTGCTCGGTTTTCTGCTTCTCTTAGCGCATTTTTATGGGGAGACCTGTGAGTGTATTTACTTGGTCACACCAGCGATTAGGTGCTCTGCCACGGGGTCTTCTTCCTTCGGTTTTATCATACTTAATTAAAATATCAAGGCTGTCTGGTTGTCGACGTGTTTATTACTAGTAGGTACTAGCAATACGATCTCACTGGGCGAAGCCTGTTTTACTCTAAACCGGACAACAAATTAAGGACGCATATACATATTTCTAAATCGATATTTATATGGATAATTTTATTAATAATCTATATATACTATTTTTATACCCAGTAACAGAATACACATATAAACATTTCTTATGGCGGGAATCGAAACCACAACATCCGGATCAGCTGAGTAGGGCAATAACTACAGGACTACTAAACAGCTTGTATATAACCTCCAAATGTTACTGGAGCAACGTATATCCGAGTCTCCTCTAGAAAGGAACTCTGGACGTGCTCATATCTATCGTATCTCGCTCGTGTGAAATGTGGAATGAGCTTCCGTCCGAGATTTTCGCAGAGCACCGTGACATGGTATTTTTCAAGAAAAATCTAAAGAGAGCCCTCCTTCAATGCACTGGACCCTCCTCGCGTGTTGCAAATGTTCACAGGCGACGGAGATCGCTTTCCACCGGGAGACGCTCTGCCTGGTTGTCAGGTTAAATATAAAAAAGCTTCTACGCAGCTGCTTTTTAAAGTACTCGTTTTTTTCCATGCAAAGTTTAAAATGCGGAAGAACATGCACGTGTTCATTGGATCATCACAGTGTTAGCTGAAACACGTAACACGTACAGCGGCAAGATGATCAGCGCGTAATGTGTACGGTGGTCATCCATCACCTTATCTTGGTAATTCCGACGATAGCGGCCTATCTGTCTAGCGAGCGCCAACAGCCTCACCGGGTACCTATCCACTCCATTTTCAAAAATAATTTCGTTCTACGCATGACACAAGAATGTAATTCTCTTTATTTTAACTGAGTAATAACAAAATACATGACAACGTACAATCTATATGGTGTCTCACGTATATAACTTGGTGGATAATCATAAAATATTTAATGTGACAATAAATAGTTATTCAGCTTTATTATTAATTATTATGTAAAAAGTATGAATCAAAGTAAAAATTGAATTTAACTACTTAAGTAGAGTTCAATTTTAATGTTAATGGTTTTAAGTGATTATTCATTTGAAAATATTCATCTGCGTTTGTGCTTGGAGCTATTAAAATTCTATGCGCACTTAAATAAAAATATCTATAAAATACTGATGATATATGTATAATAAAAATCATTAATTTAATTACAGACAATTGATTAATATCAAAATCACACACAGAAAAGCGAGCTACCTACACATATTATTATCTTAGTGGATCGCTTCACGAACCTAATTTATCGCGCCTCAATACATAGTTGTGTCACGTCTGCTGCGTTTATCTCGCGACTGAGATGTTACATTTAATTGATTTATTGAGTGTTGACAGTGTAAACTGGACATGCATCCGGACTTACTCCAAATATAATAAATTACACGCCGCCGATAGCGGCCGTCGCCGGTGATCGATTGACGAGCCAAATCGACTCGCCACATGCATCCAATATGGCCGCCACACTACTGTCAAACTGACGACTCTATTGTGCGCGACATTGTTAAGTAAATTTCACCGTTAGGGTAGACTCTTGATTTTTCTTGATAAAATTTCGAAACAGCCTTTGTGTATGGAATAGTTCGGGTCGATGGGATATCGATGCATAATTATGTACAATGTGTTACAGAAATGATCGATCTATCTTCATGGAATGTGTTAGTCCATTTTGACTATCAACGGACTTTTTTCACTTTGGAAATTCGAAGTAGCATTTGCAGTATAATTCTTGTTGAAAGTAAATAAGTAATTTAATTTGTATGAAGAACATGTTTTCATTATCTTTTGGTACAATTTATCGAATGTACCTATAGTATGAATGAGTGTATAAATTAATGCTTATAAATTCGCATGTTCCGTGTGATAAATCTTCGTTGAGTGGTTTTTGGTACTCTCTTATCTTAGGAATCTTTCTTATGTAGTACCGTGATTGTTTAATATATCATCAGATTACTATGTACCATCGACCCTTTATTCCTATTACACTTTATCTAGTTATTGTTACTAAGCTATCACTAAATATTAGTATTAATAAATAGCGGAAATAATGAGCCGTGCATAAATAAATACAAGAAATATTGTTATGGCGTGGGTGCTGTATCCCATTGCTCGGATTTTTATTTTTATAGACAAATAAATCATTAGGTATTGTTTATTTTTACAATAGAGCGCAAGTTGGACCCGATAATTAACCGCAAGTAATTTATGTCAGTTTTTGATATGGACTTTTTTCTTTTAATCTCTAAATAGGTATTATTTTATAGAGATATTTGGCGCCCGGTGCTTCCCGCCTGCTCCGTAAGGGACCCGGCGTGAAGGTATGTTTGTAAGTATTGTTTTAGTTATCTGCATAAAAGTTCGTTTAACAGAAACGTTGTAAAGGTAAACTAAATCATAATATTTTTATTGTTAATGATACAATCTAAATTATGGACATTATTAAAGAAGAGAAACAGTTTGAAAACTTATCAATTCTTACGTAGTAAAGTAGATGTGTGTGATGTTCTAGAATAAACTAGAAATTATAAGTTAGTAAAATCCAATAGCACCCGACCTAGAATTTGATTCCAGGACCGCTCGATCGAAGTCGCGCTTGCAACCAAGACGACCGATCAAATGGTCAAGTAAAAATTTGGAAGGAACTGAAAATAATAAAACCTAAGTTAATCGGAAGGGCCTCGACCGATAGCCAGCTCGCGTCCGCAGTATCGGTATCAGTCGCTCGGCAAATACAACTCTGGTTTCATATTTGGTACGAATCAAATAAACTGATTGTATATCTCAAACCATTTTATATTCATATTACATTTTAAAAAGCCTCATTACTAATACAATTTGCAAATATTGCATTGAACTTTGCGCTTAACGTAAACATAATTATACGTAAACATAAGTCAACGTGAACATGACATAACGTGAACATAATTAATAATTATTAAAGAAAAATAACTTTATGAACAATAAGATATTTTACATAGTTTTTTTATACAAGATTAGGATTAAAAAGTTTATTATCCGTTTATATCTAATATATAATTGCCTACATCAAAAGAAAATGTAAAAAACTCCAAGTGCGCGTTTATGGGACGAGTTTCACATTGACGGCGCCGAGATGAGCTGGTCAAGAAAACTGATACTAAACATAACGACACGTGATAGCTTAAAAAACGACATTACTAAGCGTTAGCTGTTATAAATATTTATAATATGTAACCTATATTATATAATTATCTTTGAAACCGCATTCGGGTAGCGTGGCAGGCTGTGCCCTCAACCGTTCTCATTCCGACAGGAGACCCGCGGCCAGCAATGGTACCATGTAAGTGAGGCCAAAGATGATTATAAAAAAACGTACTTTACATCACGCCTGTAATCCACGTAGCGGTAGGCAGGCGAGTAGAGTACACTCTCACGTTTCATCAGATACATTTATGTCCCACAATGGAATAGGTAGTGAGCCTATCGCCATAATTATAGGTACCGGGCACATATCCAGACTCCGTGCTACCTCACAAGCAACCCACAATAAGGGCAAACTCTATTCTCTGAGGAAGCTACAACATTTAGGACTACAAGCAATGCCGTTTTAATACATATTTGAACTAGCAGCGTGGCTGGCGCTTGGAGCTCTGTTCCGCGATCGCAACCTGCAAGCCCAGGTTGGGGTTATGGGCAAAATATGAAATTTGATAAGACAGTTTTGACAGAAAGATACTTATTAAGCGAGGCCTATGTCCAGCGGTGGACTGAATAGGCCGATGATGTGATGTGAAATTTAATATTAAAATTACCATTCGCTATTGTTCTATTTACACTTTTATTGAAATAATAAGTTTATTTAAAGATTGTTTTAGCTGGCGGCGATACAAGGCTTGTATGGCATTATAGAAATCCAACCAATACCCCTCCCTCCCGCGATAAGATAACATGGCTAGTGAATTTCAAAGTGTTAACAAACGTGCTCCGAACCTGTCTAATTTGCGATAATCAGAGATAAACTTATTCCGTCGTTAAAAAAATTATTTCATCCATCCAGTGGCATAATATTTGCTAACCCGCACTTGGCCAACACGTTACACTATGGCTTATAAAAGATAGAGGATATTTAATGTATACATTAAAATATCATACATACATAGGTATGTATGTGTGTATGTACCTACATATATATATATATATATGTATATCTGATTATGGGTGTACCTATGTATAAATGGTAATATAGTATTTAATAAAATACTAGTATAGTACAGTCTAGAATACAAATAAGTATGTGTAGTACGATAGCAACTAGTTATTTACATTACCTATACCTACGTACTTAAAACACTGTAATGTAATAGTACGTGGGCCTCGAGCACTCCTACTCTTAACTGCCGACAAACTGGTCTACAGTTAGGCAGACATTAATTTGTATAACTGTGTACAATTTCTCTTGATTAAATGAAAAATATGAATAGTTTTAAAAAACCTGGTAAGTACAAGTTAAAAGTTTAGATTAAATGTTTTTAAAATTTAGACACAAGCAAGTATAGTTTCGATACTTTTATTGCATTGCAGTACTAAAATATCATTTACTGTCAATTTCAGTTTTTGTAAATACCCAACGACCTCCCCAAGAAGTGACTACCAATGTACCAGAGAGTTTCCAACATCAATCGTAAATAAAGTAAGTTAGTTGACGCTTTTGATAATTCTTTAGCAAATGGAGTAGTTCTGATCACAATGAAGAAAATAAGACCGAAATCAGAGAACAAGTAAACAATTAAATGCATTAAATAAAAAACAGCTAATGGTCTTACAATATCCGTAGGTGAATTGCAAAGGGAGCGTATAATAACACAAACCATCGCCATCGGTACGGACGTGATGAGCAACACAGTGGTCAACCTCACGGCCGAATCAAACGATGGCTCAGATAAATTCACTATAATAATTAACATTTGATCAATCTGTATGAGAGCAATCGATGTATACGCAAATACATACATATCTTTCACTGTATACGCTTCTTCCTCGTTCCTGAACAGGTATACATCACAGAATACTTTAATCGAAATGCATAATGTCCAAAACGGCACGGCTAGTTCCAAAGTGCATATGATTTCGTTGATAACGGTTTCGCAATTCATTTTACGATCCTTTGAATCCTCTGACACTTCCAGGAGCATTACATGGATGATGCTCGACATTATATGTTTCATGTATAAACTGTCGTAAACTTTATTCTTTCTCCTCGATGACACGAAATTGTAAATGTAAAGTATTAACAAAAACGCCAGAGCTACAATTATCACTGTCAGCACCTTTTCAACTTCATTTTCCAATTCTTCGTATGTATTTATATCGTAATCAGTATCATTATCGTTATTGCTATGTTTCGTAAAATTGCCACGATAATCACTTTCATTAGAACTGATGTTCATGTTGTCTCTTTTAGGAGTTTTATGAAACTTTTAATATGGATAATCAATTTAAAACTTACAATATAAACGTTTGATCGCAGCCGCAGACTGAACCAAATGAAAAGCGCTTTTTGTCGTTAGTGTTTAATAAACGTGATTATTTTAATTGTATTTGTTTTAATTAATATTAATGTGTTCAAAAGTTTTCCTAACGGCTGATAAAACTGTCGATAATAAAGCGGTTGATAAATGTATTTGACCTTCTATATTTTATGTAATAAAATAATCAATATAATTTACTTTACAATTTGTATTTTAATTTCTACCGTAGTTGTCGTAAACTCTTTGTGTCATTGCCTTGTTGGAATTCGCCTGCACTCTGAATGATTAGAAGAAATTCATAGTATATCGCACTGGCCATTAGCAAAGTTTTGTTTAATCTTCAAAGTCCTTGATATTTTGTAGTCAGGTTCTCCTTGCCGATACTTGGAGGGGAATGACGGTATTATCACTTTGTCTCTGCTTTTTTTTCTTGTAAAAATACGTATTTGTACTTAAAAAATAATTTCAATTCAATTTCATTTTCAATTCAATTTCAGTTAATATAGCAGTGTTCAATGGACATCAATAATGTCTATTGAAAGTGAATTCACGCGCTCGGCTTGTGTTTCCATGTAACCATCATCACTCTTCGAGACTGGCGAGAGCCGTGCTGATTTGTAACTACTACCTGACAATAACTGACATCTTAACCGCTTCTTACGGTATATCGTGGCAAAAAGAAAACGATACTACTCTTATCCGATATAAGTTCAACTTGAACCACCGTAACTTAAATAAACGAATTATATATTTCCTTTGACTCGTTCCAATAAACATATCATAAAAGAATATAATCCATGGTACCGTAAACGGATAATGCGCTAATTGAGTACAGGCTGGTTAGAACTCGTTTGTCAATGGTTCCGTATGCAATGGTGACGTTTGCAAAGCTTTATTACCAATGTACGCGCAATAGCTCTTAATTTGGCGATCATGCTGATTACGTTTCAATGTTATATCCTGGAATACCGCGCGAAGCAGCGAGAGGTAATTGACGAAGAAAAGAAGAAGAAAGAGGAAGAATAGAGGTTTTTGTTGAGTGGTGCGCCAGTATCGGTGAAAACAGCCAAAGAATAAATTATGATTTACTGCAAACATAAACTACAAAGAATGAATTATGATAACCTCCAACATACGAATGCAGCCAAATCTGCTGACGAATTGTTTCATGTCTACGATCGAATGGGCAAAACCCACTTCTTGAGTCCAAATGTGAAATTTTATATTAAATTTGTCTACTTATTGGCATGAAATAGGCAGTGTGGTATACATATATCTAGGTTTAAAATTCAATGCAATCTTGTATCTCACGGTTTGAAAATCTTATAATGTTAAGGATATCTACTGGCAAAGTGGTCGGTAGTGATTGGACACGAAGAGAAAGTTGAGCTCGGTGGCTTATGATTTCTAACATCTTGTCCAAGGTGGGTCCGAGAAGGCCATGGTGCAGTGCTACTGGTGACTGCAGCCTGCTCGTTTTTTATTCCCTTCATATCAAACTAATAAACGTATAAAGTAGCCGTTTAATGATCTGTTAACGGAACTCTAAGTGAAGGTTATTAATGATTTATTCAACGTTATTAATACACGATCGGCCTCCACCCACGCCGGTCTGTCTGTATAATCTGTCCGTCCGTCCGTCTGTTGTATCTACGGAACCACGGAGCGGAGACAATGGGCTTATCTCCCGGAATGCGACTATCTCGTCAACCATGTAGGCGAAATGTTTGGGAACGCATTAGTATCATTATAATACTCTTACTGCACCTCTTATAACCAAAACCTAATCCGAAAATACATTCAGAACAATACAATTAATACCTACATTTGACGCTCAGTACTTTCTACATATTCCTTAAGTCACAGATACATAACATATGAGTAATGGATTAAAAAAATAATCATATAAAACGAATATTACTTATTTGAATTATTTGACAATATTATGAGACTAATAACAATGAAAAACAAATGAATATCTATTGAACAGGTAATCAATGTAAAACACAGTATTACATAAAACATACGTACTTTGTAAATGCACAATAAACCTTTAGCTATTTAAAAGTATTATTACTTAATGTAACCTTTATAAGTGCTGCCCACATGAACACAGATTGTAGACGGCCGAGTTATTAAAGACGCCAGGAGGTAGATGCGGCGGTAGCGTTATATAAGTTCAGTGGTGGCGAGTGCGAGAGACGCAATTGACGTGAGCCGCAGCCGCACTGCTAACTCTCCATATTGAAGCAGTTGCACACACTATTATTGATATTAGAGTTATCAAACAAGGGGTCATTACCAGGGCGCGTGAGGGTTCGTGAGGGGTCCCGGTTGCGTGCCAGATCGCGCGATACGTTCCCGCCGCCCGTAATCGGTTTACTGGGCCTAGCTGCTTTGGGGTGTGGTCCGAGTTGAGTGGCGAGCGGGTCTATGACATACCCAAAGAAATTATACAAAGTTTTTAATGGCACATGCTGATAAACAGACAAACGGGCAACTGTCAGCTACGGACATTTGCTACACCAGACGCATCGCCAACTCTTCACCAGCCCTGATAGACATTGTTAATGCTTTCTCGAAGAAAATGTCATAGCGCACTGCGAGTACCGTCGAAGA
>DWTO01000837.1:0-18669 GCA_018244755.1 Jemadia pseudognetus | reverse complement strand
TTAACTAAATCCTCTATAAATTTCAATTCGCTACGCCAAGAAAAAAAAAGTGGGCCCTCAGTCCAGATGCACACATTTTTTTATTTAGCCACTCCTTAGTAAATATGATAATAAACAACATACTCAAGCTTAGATAACAGACACCTGTACAAATGCGTTAATTATGAGAATGCTAAAATCATGTTGTAATTTAGATTCTAAAGCATTTCAAGATTAATTACGATTTGCTTCCTTAAAAAAATATTTACACTTAAATGTATAGGCACAATATGGCGTACAATCCAACTTAACGCTGAATTAGGAAGCAGTCTGTCAGAAAAAGTGTTATCGGGGATGATTAGTACATAAAATAAAACACGGGAAATTTCCAAAGTAATTTCTTTGCAAAAAAAAAGATATAACGCACTTCACTGCTGTAATCTATGTGTATAGTTTTTTTAACAATCACTTCATATTCCCCTCATTTTAAAAGTTTTTTTAATAAGTTTCAACATCGGGAGGATATCGGAATCCTCGAAGCATTCGTTAGAAGCTGATGAGTCCCGGCGGCGGCTCGGGCGGCAGGAACCCGCCGAGCACGCTCCCTGCGTCTGTCAAAAATTAGCGTTGCACATATACGAGTATATATTTACCAGTACATATGTACAATATTTGAGAAAATATCGCACACGATTGTTTCTATACTAAAATAATTGTAACATTAAATTATTCAATTCTTAGTTACATAAAAAGGAAACAATTAGTTTTTGGTAGCAGTAATTGAAATTAAAACTTGATATTTTAATTTAATTCCGAACAGACATAAGCCGTCGACGCCGGTAACGAGCACCATGCCTCTCCGATTCACATCCAATAGGACAGTGGTGATAGGATCCTCAGTGTCAATCAGTACTGGTAGTGTGTATTAGTTATTATTAATGCAATTAGTAGTTATGCAAAAAATATTAGCAATATGATATAATGCACTTGGTAACAGCGACCGCGTGGTCTTATAATTTAAGAATGGTCGCAGTCTGTCAGAGTGACTGCGTTACTTATATTTAATAATGATAATATTTCAATTACTGTATCGTAGGGTTTGTTAGCAAGCGCACAATGGCTAAGTTTCCCTATGTGTAGGTAACGTTCATGGTATCAACAATTAGGTTAGCCTTTAGCTCGACTGAGCGGTCGGCACGGTGTCGGTGTGTGCGTGTGCGTGTGCGCGCACGCACCGGGCGCGCGGCGCAGCGCCAGGCGGCAGGAGCGCGGCGGGTCGCCGGGCGGCGGCGGCGGCGGCGGCAGCGCGTCCCACAGCGGCACGTGGTCGGGGTGCGAGGCGGGGCAGGGCCACGCGCAGCCCGCGCGCCGCGCGCGCCGCCGCTGCGTCGCGGGCGAACGAGTTTTACAGTAGTACAGAGTAATACAAACATTAGAATTTCAACCATTTAACAACGAATTATTTATATCATTCATAAAAGTTATTTATACAAGTACGTACTCTTACACAGTCACACAACCACCGATAACAATTTAAGTAGCTAGATGTATAATGACATAAAATTTCAAGAAATACCTTCTTAACGGGCGGCTCCTCGACATCCGAGTCTTGCCCGGGCTTGTACCCGTCCGCGAAGCTCACCCGCTTGGCGCCGCGCCCGGGTTCGCTCGCGCTCATGTTACTGGTAGAAGATAAAAGAACACAAATATATTACACAAATATTTCATTAACACATAAAAATTCCAGTACCTACCGTATAAAGTACACCCAAGTGTAAGGTTAAATTAACCAATAAAGCCAAAATTCTAAAAAACAATCCAGTAATTTTCCTTCTGCAATGAAAAGCACATTTCAAATGAAATTAAATTAAAACATAAAATTAAATATGTAATTTATCTAAATGTTCAGTTACCATAACAGAAGCCCTTTTGATGCTTAGCTTAGGATCAAATGACTGCGTGTGGAGACGTACCGAGATATTATTACTTAGATACAGAAACCCGTGCGCGAAACGTTTAACTCAGCCGCGGCAAGTCCGCAGCGCCCGGTCACTTAACTAACTTACATGACATGAGTAATCAGTTCGCAACTCGGACAATGTTATAAACATATTGGAGAAACACATACGTGATAAGTATACCCTTCTCGGGCACGTCCTTCGGCGGCTCCTCGACGGCGTCCGTATCCACATCCTTCGCGACTTCCCCGAGAACTGGATCGCAGATAATGTATTGCAAAAAATATTATTTAACAAGTAAGGATGGTACAGGGTAAAACATATTGTACGGGGAGAAAAAAATAATAATCAGGGATGGAGTGTATTCGATGTTTAAAAAATGGGTACCAGTTTATATAAAGAATTTAAATATGTAGTGGTAGCCATTGTTGCAGGACCCGCAACGCGATATTAAAAGAGACGCTATTAAATAAACGTATCTTAAAAAATTAAAATTTGTTACAAGTTTTACAAGTAAGTTAACACAGTTGGGCTCGGTTGTACTTCATTCATTTGGCACAATATAATCTGAAGAGTATTTTCATATTACATATTTTATAACATTTAACGGTGGTGCATTAATATCTGCCATATTACGAGATAACTTGAAAAAGACTAAATAAAATTACCCTTGACGCACAAGCGGCATGCGAGTGATTTCAAAGACTGAACAAACATTTTTAGGAAAGGAAGCAAAGCGTACCGGTCTCCCGCAGCGCCTGGTCGATCCTCGCGTCCAGCGAGCTCCTGGACGTCTCGGGGGACGCGTCCGCGCGCGGGGACGCGCCCGCCGGCGGCGGCTGCGCAGGACGTTATAGTCAATACGACGATAGTGACATCTGGCGGCGGCACGAGTAAACCCAAACACAAGCATAGACAAAAATAATCTGTCCGATGTAGTGCAAGAGTTAAGACTCCCACATAGGTATACGGTTTAAATTACATCATATACAAATACCAAAATGGAATCAGTTTGAAAACACTTCGCAGCTTATAGCAACATATCACAATAAATTGCAGAAGTAGCACTGGGCCTTTCTGCTACTAGCCAGTTGGACAGGCAAATTTATTGGTACGAGGAGTGTAATAAACAGACAGGAAATGAACGAAGCCGTGAGCGGAAGGAAAATGCAGAATTGTCTAAAGAAACAATTTGGTTCTGAGTCGTCGGAATTATTTTGCGGTGTAGTATACAATGCATCTACACGCCGCGCTGATCAAATGCCGTGGCATGTTCGTGCATGACGGGCCACGGCCCGTGCCCGCCGGGCCGTGCGGCGCCGCACCTGCTCGTCCGCGCCGCTGCCCGCGCCGCTGCCCGCGCCGAAGCAGTCGCCGTACTGCAGCCGGTCGGCCGCGCCGTACGTGTCCATGTAGGCCTCGTCGTAGCTGACGGACGGACAGTGTTATATTCCTATTAGAAATCTGCTTCATTTTACTACGTTCACCGTTTATATTAAACTTTTTAAATTGGTAATCAGTGCGTGATGTATACCGATAGGCTCACCACCTATTCAATGTTGGCAGTGTATTGCACTCGGGTGGCTACCCTGGAGGGCGACAGGCGTGATGCTACGTTACGTGATGAGTCTATAAGGAGGCGGGAGCTCACTCGGCGGGCGCGTCGCAGCGGTTGGCCAGGCTCTGGATGCGGTAGACGCGCGCGCAGGGCTCGCCGCGCGTCAGCACGATGTTCACGTCGCCGGGCGCCAGGCCTGCACGCGCGCCCGCCGCTCGTTAGTCACGCTCTACTGCGCTGGCCAGTCTTTTGTGTGTATTGTATAAATATACTTTAGAATTTATGTCGTGTTTTTATTTTTTAGTTCAACATACAATAATTCATCTGTGAAGGAACTGACGGATGCAACTTTACTATCGTGTGAAGTATTCGACGGCGTCGACTACGAATCTAACGTGCTAGTTCGCCGACGCAACAGAAAACAATTCGCCTAATATTCGAAGTAAGAATTATCCAAGTGGACGTAAAGTTTGATCAGAATTGATATGTGCGTGTGTTCGTGTCGGGACGCAGCGGTACCCCAGCGCGAGGGCCGCGCGGCGGGCGGCGCGGCGGCCGGGTGGTCGGCGCGCCAGTCGCACTTGATCTCGCCGCGCGCACGCCGCCGCACCAGCGTCTCGATGCGCCGCGCCTCGCCGCCCGCGTCGCCCGCTCCGCCCGCGTCGCTCGCGCCGCCCGCGCCGTCCGCGCGCGGAGATGCCTGCGGACAACACCCGCGCGGTCTCAGTCTTAAGCTTACTCAATCCTTATTATTGTTTCCACATTATTATTTAAAAACACTTGCTTGTCTTGCACTGTTACCGTTATGTCCTATTTTACCAATATGTACAACTCTATAAAAATTGTAATAAATTAATTTGAAAACCATGCAACGTCTTCTTAATCCCTATTGACAGAGTGTACCACCACCTCTGTGCACATCATAACAGCAAATGACAAACCTCTCATGAACACACCAACACACAATATAAATTACAACTTAATCCTTACGAAAGGCAAATATAAAACGATAAGCTCAAAAAAACATGAGTTTATATATGAATGGTGTATAAATAAACAGGATAAATTGGAATATTGAACATCCAGGACTACAATAGAAAGAAAAATAGAGGAAAATTTACCTGACTGGCAACATCACTCTGGTAAGCCATAGCGAGCTGTTCATACATCTCGTAGTTGCCAGTGATATGATCGTAGCTCTCCAAATACTTGTCTTGACTGTCCACCATCGACTCTATGCTCTTTTGATAGATCTCAGCTTGATTTGCGATCACATCGTTGAAGCTGTAGTTCGAATTCTGCGAAGACGGTCTTAGGTGGCTCTCGTCTTTCTCATAAATAGGTGTTTCCTGAAAAATTGTTGTTCAATTTTTAATTTTGCGTGATTCGAGTCATCCAAAGACAACACTCAATATGGCAAAAAGTGGTCATAGTTACATATTTTAATGACTTTAATAGTAGCCTTCAATGAGAGTCACAGGTCCTAAATATATAATTAATAGCCCACGAGGTCAATACAAATGTAAGTAATTTGTCAATAGCAACACATTTTCTTCAGGACAATTTTATGATTACTTTCCAAACGTAATTTCCAAGAGCATGACCATTCCATTCCATTACCATAGAATCTAGACAGTGAACACACTGTCTGTATTCTAGATAGTCCATTCTACTAGTTTTTACTCAACAGAATATCACACATACAGATATGATACATGCATGTGTGAAGAGAATGATAAAGATATTTGATACTCGGTGTTCCCTGCCTACCCCGTAAGGGACCTGGCGTAATGATATCTATGATACAATTTATTCTTTTATTTTTGAATACCAAATAGTAACAAATCTATCTCTACGCCAATTTAACTACATGGGAAATGTAGAAAACGACTAACGAGGTCTGAATTTTTGTTTACAACTTACCTTAACACTGCAGACGGATTCTTGCGAGGAGCACTGGGATAAGTTGGATTCGTCTAATACTCTTATGGGAGCACCAAGCTGGATAGCTTCTTCTTGAACAACATCTTGGGTGCTGTGGTTGGGTTCCTAGAGAAACCGAAATAACCATATTATACACAATTACAATTACACTTTACATATAACAGTACATCCTTGATTGAAATACAGTGTTGTGTGTGTGTGCACTTGTGTGTGTTGAAGACAACATAACAAAACTTTAAAAAGTTAAAGAATTACTTTTAGTACAAATTTACTTTAGTATCTGAGTTCATAGAGGCCTCGGACAATGTTGAAGACTGCTTGAATCTAATTGGAAGACCATCTTGCTTAAAATCTCGTCCAAAAATGTACCACCATATCATCCACTCATACATTACAACCAAAATTCAGTATTGTCATTATAACATAACATCTAGACCAAGGGAGTGGAGGAGGCATAAACATTTCTCATGGTGGTGGAGTTAAAAATAATCATTAGTTACTCTTACTATGAACTCCGTCTTTTCGACGACTAAGGGCGGCGGTTCGTCGGGTGGCAGCGGCGGCAGACACTCCGAACTGTCGAAGCAGATTGGTCTGTGCACTTGCTCCACCTCGCTCATCTCGTCCGGGGACATATTCTGTTCACTGATAGCGCTGGAAATTTCTTCCGTCTCCTTCTTTATGAGAATATTGTTGTTACCGACAAAATCGTTCTGCAATTCTTTAACGTTGATAATTTCACGCATTTTGTGATGCATACGGGGCGAGAACTCCAATAGTTTATGGCCCTTCTCGTCATCTGTCAGCCGTTCGGTTTTTATGTTGTTCAGGATGTTCACGTCGAAGAGCTCCTCGCTGTGCGAGTCGGACAAGGACTTCTTTCTCTTGTTCCTCTTATTCTTCCCTTGTGATCTCTTGCGCCTTTGTGATTTGCTGCTGCTGCTCTCCGTATCACTTGCGGAACTGCTGCTGCTGCTGGAAGAGTCCTCGCTGCTAGACGTCGATGCCTTCCTCTTACGCTTTTGATTCTTCTTTTTCAACTTCTGTTGTTTCTTCTTTTTCGCCCTCTTATGTTCTTTGTGCCGTTCTGAAAGTAAAAAAGGTCATGGTTAACATATTTTAACTGTCACTATGTGGTCAAGGTTATCATTATAATAAAAATTCTAAAAGAATATTTTAGCAGAACCTTCCTCAGTAACTAAAAGTAGGTGGAATAAAACTCCAAGCACTCAAAAGCAATATATTAAAATATGTCCACGTATCAACATGGCTTTAGCCCGATAACGAGCACAGTTGACAACATATGTCAGTACCAGTCTAAATAGTGTTGGACAGATAAATGGAAATATTATTTTCATACACACGCCTCCAGCATCCACTACCCAGGCAGTGCTAATATGGAGGTAAAAATGTTATGTGTCATTCATTTTTATGTTATTTACATTTTGAATGTAAACACCGAAAGTCTGAAAGTCTGAAAACATCGAAAGAATCTCTGCCTGTAACACTACATCCACAACTATTTAATCAAAATTAAGCAATAGGCTCACCACCTGTACCATAGTAGGACATAAATGTAACTGGTGAAATATGGGAGTGTTCTACCTCCTCTTCGCCTACCTGTTCGGGGAATACAGGCGAGAAGTTACATTTACCTATTTTTTAAATTGTACTTACACTATTTCAAAAAATTATGCTAAATAAGTTGTTACTACCTTCCGCTAATTCTAGATCCTCAGACTCTTCCTCTTTTTCAGCTTTCTTCTTCTTTTGCTGCTTCTTTTTCAACTTTTTGAGAAGCTTCTTGCCTATACGACGACGTTTAGCATCCTTTGATTTAGCTTTCTTGAGCGCCTAAAAATAAAACATATGGACACATTCAAATTTAAAATAGGTGAGAAGTGAATTGGGATTTTTATTCTTTATATTTTCAGCTACGAAGAAAGAACGGAATTACTTTAGTATATTACAAATCTAGAGCTTCATAACAGAGGATATGACCATTATTCCTACATATATTGGCACAAATTTCATATCACACTACATGCAACAGAATCTTTGTCATCAATTGGCTGGTACAATAATTTTCTATTCCAGTCATATAGACATTTTCAGAATAATATTAAACAGAATCAACAAGTAAATAAAATTCACTAAAATACGATAGTCCCTGACAAACGATTTTTTTAAACAAATGTTGCCAGCAATAAAATAGTTTTAAAAAAACAAATTTTAATATCCACAAGATCTTTTGTAAGTAAATAAAATGAAAATAAACATTACAATTATACAATCTATATACTTTTGCAAACATTATTTTGTAAGGAATATAGGACCAGTCGAGGTTTGTATTCTTTCAAATGTTGTATTCTTAGTTGGTGCAATATAGATACTTACCTTCTTTTTCAAGATTTTTCTCTTTTTCTTGGAGCTGACATCGCTGTCCGAGATCGTGGACAACGTGGACGAAGACATTTTTCTCTTACGAGGCTTTTTCTTTTTACTGAAGAAAAATTAAAGTTGGCCTCGTTTAAAAATGGATTTATTAAAATGATGCGGTAGTATGAAATTGCTAGTAGTGGCCTGGAGTTTGGGTTTGTGTCCGGTGCATACACCAATAGGCTCAACCCTTATTCCGTGGAGAGACATATAACTTAACTACTGAAACAAGGAGGTGTACTACACTCCTCTGCCTACCATAATAAATATTTAGGACAGTACTAGTCAGAATGCTTCCAAGCATGTCGACTTTATTTTAACTGAGATTTACAAATCCAAAGAAATCAAAATGTCTTGTCGCATTGACTTACGACAAACTGTCAGAAAAGGAAACGTCGCATGTGCTACACCTTTACACGGGTAACCACCATATTGTCATTGTGTATATTGATACACAGCAATATTTTACATATTTACATTTTTATTTAGGTACAATATGCATGCAGAATCCTGTATGTAGCTCTGAGACTGACACTCTGAAACTGATTCGATTAAAATGAACCCTCATTTAATACCAAAACTCAGCAACAGTTCTTGTCTAGACCAGGCTGATAACTGACCAGAACTGAATTTAAGGGTTACTATGTCTAGTTACGCACTTGCGAAATCTGATTTGTAAAGAAATATCTCATAAAGACTTATCATTTAAAGAGTGTGCGCTCGAAAGAGATATAAATTAGTTTACTTTTTCTCTGTTTCCTCTTCTATGTCCGACCATCCCTCGCTGCTAAGCTTCATCTTCTTGGACTTCCTTTCATCCGCTTCCTTCTCGGCCTCGTCTTTCTTCTTGTGCTCGGACTCTTGCTGGACGGGAGTAGTGCTTCGCGAAGTTTCCGTGGCTTTAGCATCATCAACTTCTGGCCAAACAGCTTCCATAAACCTGATATTCAATTTTTTTTAATAACAAATTTAACATGGGATATTAATGTTTTTTACTACACTTTGATGTAGTAAAAAACTGACCTTGTGGGGGCGGAGCAAGAGTAAAGCCACCGATCCCGTGCCTTGGTACAGGGTGTTGTAAGATCCGACTAAACCCAGTGCTGGGTGTTTAATGCCTGGCCGCTTGTGGGCAGCAGCGCAGGTGTTGCGAGAAGCGGTGCTCTGCGATCCCTAACCCGCCGCACGCACGCACGTAGTGGAATGCAATAGGCTGATGATGACGATTAAGATTTTACAACTTTATAACGATAATAGACTAACCAGTGAATTGTGGGAGTGTTCTACACTCCTCTGCCTACCTCTTCAGGGATAACAGGCGTGATGTTACGTGTTACGTATAACGATAATAGAGTTAACCACATTATGTATCATTTGATAGTTACTTACAATCAAATGCTAAATAATAAAATATTTATATTAAGAAGTGCACCTCTGATACTCCCTATCGAGTAGGATCTCCTCTTTCCTTTGTGGCGTCCTTCTGATTCTATCGTCCTTTCTGACCTCTGACTGGCTGTCATCCGCCTCCCACTCGCTGGCCATTGGTTGCACCTTTCCTTCAGTTAAGAACGTCGAACTTCGGGGGTACCAAGAGCGTGCGCTGATAAACGGTGTGTCGGCAAGTCTAGCAAAAAAAGAAATAGATAGAAAAGGAAATGAGTATTTTGAAAGAGACAGCATTCTGGGTTCAACTGTGGTGCGCCATCGCAGCAGCGACATATATTTTTAACTAGAGCTAGTTGCAATGTTTCTTTAAGGCTTCAAGAGTTGGCACGTCTTGACTTGTTTCGAATTAATTCACCTATTTAATAATCGGTCAATGCAATTAATTCACTCTTAATTTAAACTCGACACTCAACTAGCTCTGAAACTGAATACAAATGCCTCTTCATCGCTGAAAGCAACTCTCTCATCACACCACATACCCGTAGGCTATTCCTAAAATCGTATACACTCACTAAACAATCCGTACAGAGGACCAAACCACAGTAAAAGACAAAGAGCACTCCATAGTTTTAGTTATGATTAAATGTTTTGTACTCACTGATCACATCCATACACACGGTCGACTAAGCCCATCTTCAGCATCTCCAGTTCTTGATACACCACAGCTCTGTCTTTGACACACGAACAATTTTTTGAATTCTCAGTATACCATAGCTTAGGCACTGTCCGAGTTTCCCTATAAACAAAATGTACAGTCAATAATTAAAAGATAATTTTATGTTTATGAAAGGACTTAATTTCATTTAAATTTATGGAAGCAATTCAAACCGCCTTCAAATACATTTTACATCCTTGTAACTCTGTCTAATTTTATTTTAACATAACAACTAAAATATCTTTAAGAAATGTTCTATAGTTAAATGGGCTTTTGATACTTACTGTTAAGAATGTGGGTCATTAATTTGTAAAGAGACATAATTAGCATAAAATAAAAATTAACTAGTAACAAATTTTATTACAGGTAAATGGCATGCAAAGTTACATGTAGCTAAGAATTTTAGCTATATAATTTCTAAACATTATGCTAGGATCAAGGCATTGACCTGAAATATGATTTACCAATAAAATAATTAGTCATATAAAAATAAATCTTCTGAATAATCACACTGCTTTTAATCCCAAATGAATCATTCTTTTTTTCTTAAATACATATTTTCAATAGAGCAATGTAAGGATTTATGGTTAAATTGCACATTTAGATAAAAGTATCCAGCTGTTAACTTGCCTGTAACATTTATTCTTATCGTGTCTAAACAGCAATGGCTGACAGATTTTGAGCACAAAACTCCAAGTCTCCAGTGACTCCACTGTTGACTTCGCCATACTCTTTTCCAATGCTTCATCGAGTTCTTTCTCGATGGACAGTCGAAAGTTATCCACATATTTAGTATTACTTTCAACAGTGTCACTAGTCTTGTAACCACTCTCGGAAGATCGCCTTCCATCAGAGTAATCACTTCTTTGACTTATTCGCGCTTTTTCTTCAGAAAACTCACTTTTTTCCTTTGACGTTTCTCGTTTGTCAGGAAGCTCAATCTTGTCTTTGGGTTCTGGTTTTATTATTTGTTCTAAATCTGGTGTAACAGAAGTTCGTTTGCTCTGTTTCAGCTTGTTTCTTGCTGGACTGTCATAATCATCTTTATTTGGAGATTCGTCATACTCCACCAAGCGTTTGTCTTGGCTTGTGTCATCACAAATATTATCATCATCTTTTATTTCATTTATAACTGACTCCAAAAAAACATTATCGTTTATAGCATCCATTGAAACGTCTTTAGTCATCTCCTGGTCATATGTCAATATATTTTTATCAGGAGACTCATATAAAGTAGTTATTTTTGGATTCACTTGGGTATATTTTTCCAAGTTGGAATCCTCGTCAAAAATATCTAAAACAGGTTCATCATTTGGGTCTAATTCGAATTTAAAACAATCTATCACTGGTTGATGCTTATCTGCTTTAGAAGGCTTATTCTTTGGACTACTAATGATGCATTCGTTCAAAACGTCAATTTTTTTATTCAGATTTTCTTTGAGCAGTTGTGATGGATCTTTAGAAATTTTAAAGAATATTTTCTTATCTTTTATATTGTCCTGCTCTTTACTTTCTGTATCTTTCTTATATGGTGAATTAAGTATACATATTTCATCTTCGTTTTTAGGACTATCTGGTTTATCTTCGTTTTCCAGCGACCAGCTATCGCAAACTAAAAAGTCCTTAAGATTAACTTCAGTGCTCTTTTGTCTGGGTTCTGTCTTAGACTCTTTGTATTCATCTCTGTTTCTGGTTCTATCCTTTGATTTGTCTTTGTCCCTTTCCTTATATTTCTCTCGATCATCTTTTCTGTAATCGAAATGTCTTCTTGACTCATGCTTTTCACTTTTCTTGTCGCGTTTCGCTGAGTCACCCCTACGGCGGTCAGATTTAGTGTCTTTATCATGATCATCTTTTTTTCTTTGAAACGGATTGTCATAATCAGGCAGAATTTTTTGATAGTTGAACTTAAATTCTTTTCCCTCAACTTTAGCCTTCTTGGCTTCACGTATTAGTTCATCCACTTTAGCTGGATCTGAAATGTATCAATTGTTTTTAATTCTCTCTATAACAATCAATTAATTAACTTCCTCTAGATACTTACTAATTGCTTTCTACATATATGCTATTTATTACAATCACAGTAAGGTCATTATTGAATCAAATTGTTCCTACATTAATATAATTGGATCAAAGTTTATTATAAAATAAATGTATTTAATTATTTATATGATGTAAACCTGAATTCAATCATAATAATCATAACATGGGTTAGAATACTACTATTAGGCACATAATGTGAATTATGTACATATATCAGATTATAAAACAATCCATTATTTCATATTATTATAAAATCAATATAGTATTAAGAGCATGCTTATTTTAATAGTTACAATAACAAATATAGCTACATACTGACAGAACACACCCCAACCTCAAATAATATAATTATAATATAACCAATATCATAATGTTATAAACAAATCGGAAAGAGAATCGCAGGTGGATGTTGCATAATACTGGTACAGAGGATACACCAAGTACTCTTATTTGACCAAAACCATACAAATTGAAATAATAATGTTGTCATCATTTCTTTTATTAACAGATCAGTAATTTGTTATAAAGTTGATGATTTCATAATTAATTTTTAATTTAATCCAGGACCGAATGTAAGTGATTAAAGAACAATTGTTGATGTCTTATCTCCATTAATTCGATTACATTGAATATCAATTACGTACATAATGTGGGTATTTAATTTATTTATCACTCTTCTCACAATGTATCAATTTAATACCTAGTATCACTCTCTACCAGTGAACCTGTGTACATTTAGATAACATTAAAGTTAAATGTGCAAAACTATATCCAACAACGATTCGTTAATACGACTTGTCAATATCTACCAACTCCACATGTGGCATAAGGTAAACACACGTGTCGACACAAACTTACGATGTACACTTTTGTTTCGTGTTATACTTTTCGACGCAGCGTGACGCTTCCTCAGAGTGTTACATACTCGAAAGCGGCAGCCTACATGCAAACAGGCAAATAAGGGTGGGCAAGCACGGGTTAAAACTGGATATGGTGGAGGCGTTTGTACACATGCTCAATATTAGGCTTTTGGGAGCAATTTTTGTTAGTAACAAGTATGTGGATTGAGATATTTAAAATCAAAATTCACATAGGAATTAATTTCATAAGGAATATTTAACATTTTAATGCAATTGAAGAAGGAAAACAGGGATGAGCGCTTCTTTACAAATATGTTTTACACATCAAATACAATGTATTTAGTTTACACAAACATCAATTACAGATTAGGTAAAATAGAATATATTTATTCGACACTGATGTGAATAAAGTGTGGAGATTTTTGCAAGCAAATTATCAGCCAGCACAACACATATACAAATTATGATGTGAAGAGAATATTAACTTTCGCTGATGTCAGCTATGTTGTAAATTAAATGACTACTTTAATTTTTTTCATCAGACATGATATGATGCAATCGTTAATAAAAACTCTAGTTACCCATAAAATTGAAAGAAAAATGATGGCAAGGAACATAAATGAAGGAATGATATTCATAGACATGAAATTGAATGAAATGTGTCATTGTTACAACAATGACATTGTGAGAAGCAATCAAATCATCATTCCATTGCAGTCCACAACTGGACATAGGGCTCCCTTGAGGGGTCATCATACTCATAACCCCCATCCTGGGCATACACAGGAAATAAAAATAAAAAATACCCACCAAGAAATGTTTTTATTGGTGGCATGGCTTTGGTAGGCATAGCCTTCTCGTTAGTTGATGTTGGACATATCAGACCGAGTGGGATGCCCAGTTCAACTAGCTCCATTTTTCTTTTCATGTCCTCTATTGCTTTTAGAGTGCGCCTTTGCTGTTCAGGGTATGAATCTGTAATTAAGGATCATAAATAACTCAGCTGAACAAAGCCTGTGCCAATACCCTAACAGCTGACAAACAACATATTATATAGACCAATGTACCAACTTCAGTAAGCAATGAGTTTTTATATATCTACATATATTATTAAATAAAATCATACCTAGAGCACATTTTTTTGTTGAACCTGGTTTTGGTGGCTTAGGTAGTTTCTTCTGCTCATCATCAACCTTTGGAGTGGTCTTCACGCTGCTCAGTTTACCGATTAGCACTGTTGTATCTGAATTATGGAAAAGTATATTATTACAATTCAATGTCACTTACCAATATTCTGTCATTGATAAAAGAATGAGAGGATGGTAGAGTAAAATGTCAATAAATGATTCATACTTCAATCTCCTTTGATTTGAAATTGATAGGCATGTAATTTACAGATCCTTTCTACATAATGAGCACGTAATACTACTAAATATTTACTATTTAAATACTATTTTGAATAATCCACTTACTTCCAGTGCTAATTGGTTTAGGAATAATTGGTGACATGGGAGTACCCTTTCTCTGAATTGAGAATGCTCTAAGTCTTTTCTTTGCATTCTCTACACCTTTAGATGACACAAATATTGGTGAGTCCGGTTTCTTTAATGTGTTCGAAAACTGTGAAGGAAAAACATTTTTTGTCACTAACATGATAAAGTGATACAAAGCAATGATTGCACAAAAAAAGTAATTTTATAAAGATGTGTAAATAAGATAATTCAACTAAAATATTAAAACACTGGCTCATTAGTCAAGTGGCTGCAAGCATGACTGCCAACCGAGAGGTCATAGGTCCTAGGTGGTTTTAGCTCCTAGGAACCAGAAGGTTCTAGGTCCCGGATTGGGTAATATTGGATTTTTCTATTTAGAATTTCCAGTTAAAATTTCTAGAAGTGATTTGCAGTCATTTGTACCATATGTAAGGCAATAGGATCACCATCATACATGATGAAACATAAAAGTAACTGGTGAAATATGAAAGTGTAGTACACTCCTCTGCCTACCTCTTCAAGGATTACAGGCATGTTATGTATGTATTATAAAGACTATGTAAAGTTACTATACTATGCAGTGTTGCCACTAAGTTACCCAAGATTACTACAAATACATACACATTTAACAAATTCACACAGTTGTCTGTGATATAAGTACTATAGACACACATAGACAAGTATACAAATATTTTGACCTAGAATAGATAGCAACATTCATCATTCCGATAGCTGTTAAGCCAGGAATCAAACCTGGATATTTCTTTGAATCAGATTTGCACACTGACCATTATAACTGATTGGTTTGATACAATACAGACAATAAGGATTTTAAAGTGTATTCACTTTTGACAAGATGGGAATAAAACATTTAATATCTAATGCTCTTTCATAAATCATTGAAACACACTTTGGTACAGTGCATAATAAGAAGCACAGAGAAGATGTGGAAAGATGTCTTAAATTGGCAGTTACCATTTTCAAATTAAAGTTTGATGCAGTATTATTATAACATTTAAATATGCATTACCTATGCGACCAAAGATACATAAAGGTCGAAACGAATTGGAAATTAATTTCTCCAAAACTAAGACATAAGTAGATCTAATGAGAGGTCTTGCATTCAATTTACTGGCCAGATACTATTGAATTTTATTAAGAATTTCTAGTAGTGACAATAGATCCATTCCCTACTTGGTCATGGGATGTAAAAGTAACTGGTGAAACATAGGACTGTACTACACTCCCCTGATTAACTCTTTGGGGGTCACAGATTTAATGTTACATTATGAATGCCTCAATATGAGTGAATAATTTATTCATATTCAAACATGACATTAAGCAGCAAAAATGTGCTCATAAGCTATTAACAGAGTTCAATGGACAGAAATCAATACATAAAAATAGATCACTTTTTGACATCCCCAAAAGCATTACATAACACAGCGGTTTACCCTGCCATAAAAAGTTATCACTTCAACAAACATATAATTGTAACAATTCATAATGACGCTAGCTAGATACATAAATATGTTCGATTTCCAATTTTACCAACAGAAATCTCATATGTTTCATTATTTCTATATCAGATTTATATGCCTATGTCACCAGTGGCTTTAAGTACAATCCGAGTCTATTTGCACCGCCCATAAAGTGTTACCAGCATCAAGATTTTTATAACTATACCATTCACCACAGATCAACTTTCAGAATGAGAAGTGCTAAAGCCGTAGTCTTCCATGATGGTCATACACCACCTCTCTTGCTTTAACATAATTATCACAAGTTATGATATCTAATTCTTGCCAATGTTACTATATATAATTTTATATGTAGAAGGGGCTTTGATAACAGAAATCTCTTATTTTATCTGATACAAGTAAAATTATACTAAGTAGTAATAAAAAATACATACCATCAATGAGTAGAGTACATGTTTTTAAAAAAAAGAATGAATAAAAATAATTGAACTGGCAATATGGCATCTAATACATTTAAAACTAAGAAATTACATATTAAAGCACACAACAATAAAAGAACAGACAGACAAATTCACAAACACTTAGACATCATGTCACTACCACTTTGATATTTACATGAGCATGAGACAGGACCTAGCTAAAGGACTAGTCATGTATTGTATATAAATTATTTATGTGCAAGAAGCACAACAGGTGTGCAAGTATAGAGATATTTGGCACTCTGTGCTCTCTGCTTACCCCGCAAGGGACCTGGCGTGAGATATGTATGTATATACCATACAAAAAATTGTTCTATTTAGAATAAGATACACTTTCTATATAAATAATCCTCAAAATCCTAAAATAATTTGCCTTCACGTGCACAGTTCAAATAACTAATTTGCAGTAGCCATGATTTTATAGTAAATAGAAATGAATGACAAGACAATAATTATCTGTAAATGTACCTAGTCAGAAATTATTGTGGATATAGATTTTGCGCAGGCGCCAAAACGACAACTCCAAGTGCATTCGATTTGACGTTTCTCAATAGGTATATAAATTTATAGGTTGTATAATATTATTCGTAAATAAACATAACCTACCATTGGGGGTGAAGTACCCGGAGGCAGCGGCTCTTCAGAATTTGAGTTGCTATTTTCATCCATTATTATTCGAAGTTCGTCCTCTCTTACAATAACACTGTTTGTTATTCTGATGTTAATATACAGTTACATTATAGACAATATCATTATAAAATAGTGTTCTAACATTGGTAGATATGCAAGGCACGATAAGTAAGTAATAAAACAACAATAATCAGTTCTAAACACTAATGTCTGAGCGAAATAAACACTCAAGTCACTCAACAGGAATGTGACTTACGTGACGTAAAGTGACAAAATATCAACGTATTAATACAGAAGTATGTTTTATCTATAGATGACTATGACCGTAACGTTTCGTACTTGGTACTAGAGATGGCTGCTGTCATTAAAACTGTTCGATTGTTCAAATTGTACATCCATATAATGCAATATCCAACTCCGTTGAATTATTATTAATATATGTATTACAAATTACTGTGCAGTAAAATTTATTTGTAGTTTCACTCTTTATCAGGACGCAAAAGGGTGCGAATAAAATGCCACCAGCGTGCAACCATTATTTTATTGCCTGTAGATCAAAGCACATTTACTGAAACATCGTGCAAAGCTCTTTAATCTCATAGAATCATAGTATTTGCATTATTCGAAATAAAATTTCAAATTCTAGTTTTTGGTTTTTTTTTATTTTATCCGAAAATTTTCCAGTGTTGTATATTATATATACAAATAGAAAAAGTGATACCAAAAAACCCTGCACCAATTTATTTAAAATTTCTAATATTTTGACGAGAACATTTTCGATTGAACATTATGATGATTTCTTAATGTTAAATCAAAATAAGTGGAAATAACAAATATTTTAAATAATAACAATACAGTGTATTTAGAACATAAAAATGTAACTTTACTACTTTAAGTAAGGTTTTTTTAATTTCTTTTGTAGGAGATAAAAATAAAAAGCAAAAAAAGCCTTTTTTTAATATTCGTATAAATTGTGAGGTTATCTGAAAAAAGTGTAAATTGTTGTTCTTTTTTTGCATCACTAACAACTTTGCCATTTAACTTTTTCTATGCGACTTCTAGTCTGGTCGGAAATCGTGATACATCATTTTCTTTCCTTTAAATCTCGCCTTCCCCATTCCGACCCCAGATTGCCCGTAACTTATTTTTCCTTTTTATTTTGTTACTTTTCTAATGAGTTTCATTCTGTTCTAAATTTTTTCTCTCGATAATGGCCTATAGGCGTAATCGAATGGTGTAAATTAATATACCTATTTCACTGAATGAAATCATTAAACTGTCCGTCGATGTGTGTCGCTACTTTGTACATGGAATGTAGAGTTATCAATGGTTTATCTCTGTACATTCAGCACCACAAATGGTAATAAGCTCACCACCGATACCATGTCGGGTTATAAACGTAACTGGTAACATATGGGAGTACACTACACTCCTATGCCTACCTCAGGAATTACAGACCTGACTGTGCGTTTTGTACATAGATAAAACCTTTTTGCAATTAAGCAATATGTCATATTTATTTTAAAAATAAAGCGTTTTTCTTTATCATAATATACTAGCGACTGGCCCGTTGGTGTAGTGGTTAGCGAACCTGATAATTGCGCCGGGAGTCGTGGGTTCAAGTCCTACCCATAATAAATATTTGTGTGATGAGCGCAAGTATTTGTTGTCTGGGTGTAAAAAAACATCTATTTAAGTATA
>DWTO01000836.1:0-18669 GCA_018244755.1 Jemadia pseudognetus | reverse complement strand
CAATGTATGAGTGTATGACCGAGGGGCACATTTTTGTTAATGCGTTTGTGGTAGGAACCACCCCCGAAACTTGTGGCTTCGGTCACTGACCTTTAGGGTGCAAGCCATCGTCAATGCATTAGGGTGGGTAAATGGCATTTCAAATAATTTATTTGCAGTTCTGAAATTAATGTTTTTAACAATGTCATGTATTTCACATTATTTATAACTAATATCATCTTGCAATAGGTACCTTTTGTCAAAAAAAAACGTACGTACGTAACATCATGCCTGTTATCCCGAAGAGGTAGGCAGAGGAGTGTAGAACACTCAAAAAAACATGATATTGTAAAATGGAGTTCCACACTTCATAATTATCAGACGTATATTTGTTTTGTACAGACCAATTATTGCAGTTTCCTACTACAATAGCAAATTTTGCTGTAGTTTCTTCATAAAAGCGCATTTTGTAATAGTTGTAAATTTGTATTATTGGTATCGTGGATACTATTGATGTCGTGGATATATTGAGAATAAATGCGACTGAGTAACATGAAGATAACTTTTCCATTAATTTGATTATCAATTACTGTTTCATTTGAACAGAACAAACGGGAACTGGATGTTGTATAACTTAAATATTGGTCCCCATGAAAAATCGAGGCTTATTGTTGGAACTCGATTTCTGCTGATATTCTAAATTGTACATTTAGTATACGAGTAGATTTGCTATTCATATCCATACCTAGAACCTGAATAATTGAATTATGAACTAATTAAGGACATATATACAAATGCAAAAATGAAAGTAATCATTGTAATTGATTAACATTTTATTAAAAATGCACAACAAATGTTTATCCTGTACAGAAAAAGCAACACATCACAGCCCTACAGCCTTCCATACAAAGTATACAGGGACTCCACACAGCAGCCGCCAACAGGAATAACGTTATATCTGTGAACTGCTTCCAAATATTAAGCATAGTTATAAAATGAGGATAAAACCACGGCCATTTGTAATAAACACTTAAATAAGGCCTCTTTCTTAACGAAGCCATGTAAAGACTACAGTTAAAATCTAGGGGTTCGCGCCGTCGTCTGACAGGCTTTCGCTTAAACTTTCGAGTTTTTGCGTTCTTATCCGCTATGTGCATCAAAAAGTGTGTAACAGGGTTCTCTTCAAGCTTTTGCTTTACTTCTTGCACCCTTCTACTAAACAAACATCTCATCTTGAGACGTCTTGCCGTTGAAGCAGCATCGCTTTCCACGTATTTCCTTTCTAATTGCTTCAATACCCATTCTGGATCGGTTTTTTTTAATTTCATACTTTCAAAAGCTACTTCAGGATCATACAGAGTTTTTGCTGCGGTTCGCAGTGCTCCTGTTAACGTCGTAATACTTAGTTTTGCTACGTCCATCACCGAATCTGCAGCAAGAAGAAGATCGCTAGCATGTTTGTATTTTTTGACCCTTCTCTCTAATTCTCTGTTACGTTTTATACGTTTGAGTCGTCGTTTTTCCTCTTTTTTCTGTTCGATCTTTAATCGCCTCTGCACTTCTTTTCTTTTCTTTTCCTTAATAATTCTTTTTTCCATGGTTTCCTCACATTTACAAATTAATTCTTGTGTCTCTTTCATTTTCTCCCTCTCTTTACGGCAAACTGAACTACCGCATACACAACGTTTTCCACGTTGTACTCGTAATATTACCTGAGGTTTCTTTGCTTGCTTCTTAGCTTCTTTAGCACATTTTTTGCTTCCACATACACAGGGATGAACGATAGGTTTCTTAGGTATAGTTTTTTGAGAAGGAAATAGTTTTCCGAGGGGACCTGCGACATCCGCTGTACCTTTTGCTGGAACTGATATTTTAGCTCCCGGCAATTGTCGTTTTTTGATACACTTACAACATATGCATGAATCATCGTGATTTTTTTTCACTTTCCTAGACTGCGTATCTTCTTTTCCATTATAACTTTTCAGCTGGTCGACACTATGTCTAACTTGATTTTTATTTACAATTGCATAATTTACGGAATCAACTTGCATTTCCAATAAAGGTTTAGAACAACATTTCTTTCTCATGGGAAACTTCTGGCTAAAAGTATCGCCTGCTTTTATATTTTTTCCTAATGAAATTCTTTTTTCATTATTATGCACATAATCTTTGCTACATGGACATATGGTAGTATCGCCTTTGTATTTCGATGGTACAGTCGACGGTCTATCTCCAGCTCCTTTACTTATTTCAGCTACATCTATTTTTTTTTTACAGCATTCACAATATTGACAATCGTCTGCAGACTCCGAGTAAGCAATAGGCTTATTATTATTTTTTATTAAGCAATTTGCAAATAAACCCAAAACACCTCGTTTTTCCTCAGCACTTTTTCGTTTATAAGTTTGAAGTGGGCAATTATTTTCGGAACAAGAATAACAGAGTGCTCGTGTGTTAGGTTTATGATGTTGTAATTTCTTATATTTCGCTTTTTGAATACCCATGTCTGAACTCTTAATATTATCGGCGAATGTAACTCTCGTTTTCCGATTCTTCGTATTAGGTTTTTTCCTTTCTTCACTTTTTGATTGCCTGTCTTGTCCTATCTTGTTTTTCCATTCATTTTTAAAATACTCGTTTTCTGTACTTTGCAACTTTGCTATGTTATCTATTGGATCTCCTCTTTGGAATCTAATTTTTTTTTTCTTTGACTTATCAATATACTTGGTATCAAGATTGAAACGATTTTTGTTATCTACTGTTTTCTTTAAGTTCAATCCTTTCGACTTTTTTGGTACGACCGTGAATTTCACATTGAATGGATGTTCATTATCTATACCTCCCTGTTTATCAGATATTTTTGGACTTGTTTCAACCGGTTTGAAAAATAGCTTAGCACATCGACAAAAAAAAGAATTACTGAGATCGCCTTTCTGATTTTTAGTCGGTATGGACTTTTTACTCTTCTTAGCAGTTAATCTTTTACCCTTATCAAATATTGATATATCATGTGGCTTATCGTCACGATAGCGTGTTTTCCCAAATTTGTTTTTGTCTGATATTATTGTCGTACTTTCCTTTCTATGGAATTTACTGGGAGTATAAGGTAAAATAGTATCCATATCCTTTTTGGTTCCTTTTCCTAGAAAGTCCTTTTTCGTATAGTCCGGACAAGTACTTGGGTTACATGGTGGGAAATTCAACTCTTTATTTCGTAGATATTTTTTATCGGTTCTCGTAGAAACATTTTTATAATCAGTTAATAATTTAGAATCTGTGGAAGTAGATCTACGAACTTTGTTTACATTACGCAACCGTTGAGTTTTCATTAAGTTTTTATTAAACGGTTCTATTGCGACTCTTCCAACTGTTAATACTTGCGGATACTTTACATTAGTTCCAGGATGAAGCACATTTTGGGGCGGTACCCTTTGTGCCAGTGATTTTTGCAATTGTAATGTACAAAAACATCTCTTTAACATATTACCTGCATCTGAGGCTTGGTCCTTCATTTTAGTACCATCGACTTGTAAATAATGATGTCGTAATTTTCCTGTTTTAGCTGGAACAGTTTTACTAGAATAAGATTTTGAATCTTCTTCCTTATATCTTGCTCTAACAATTTTTTGTTTACGAATAACAGCAGGTTGTGATTTTTGTTTAAAAAACTCTATGTTAAAATTGAAATTAGAGCCTATTCTGACAGCACGTTTGTTATGTCTATTCTTATATTGAGAGGTCGGAAGAGACCGTGGTTCGGAATGAAGAGGGGATGTGTATTTCCGTTTTTTTATAGGTTTAACTTGAGCTTTATGTCCTCTTGATTTCAAAGTGCGACTTCCTACAGATGCTATCGATGTGTTCTCTGCTCGTGTGCCTACAGATTGAGACTTACGTATAATTCCTCTTCTATTCATTTTATCTAAACAGTCGTAAGGATCACATTCACCAGGAATGCACATATATGGCGGACATTCATAGAGGCCTAATTCATTCTGTACCATGTACTTATTTTTAGTCGCTGTCATTTTATCTTCAGTTATTTTAGGCGGTTGTAAGGATTGAAGGTTAGGTTTTAAATTAGTTTGCTCTTTTAAAAGATTTAATGTACAGAAACATCTCTTTGGCGCCGTATTAGAAACAGAGTTAACAAATTGTCTTTTAACAAATGGACTCTGGGAGCCTTTACTGCGCAAATTTGTTCTTACATCACCGGAACCTTTAAATTTTGTTTGCAGCTTTCTTGGCGTCCTTCTAATATTGGTCGCTTTTCCAGATTTATTTTTTTTATATTCTTTAGCTTCACCATGTGTTGATCCATGTTCTTTGTAGAATTCTATATTAAAGCTGAAATTCGAACCTATACGAACGGCTTGTTTGCTACGGTTTTGAAATGGATCAGATGAAAATTGCGTTGCTTCTCTACCATGGTGTCTTCGTTCAGGAAATGAAGTTGTCTGTGAACGAACTCTTCTTTTATAAGGACATTGAACTTCGGTGCACACTGTCACCGGACTTTTTATTGAATCCGTAGCTGTATCTTTTAAATGACGGTTATAACCGGTTCCAAAATGACGAACACGAGTTTTTTTCATTCTTTCCCAGCATTCGTAGGGATCACACTCTCCCGGTACACAAATGTATGGTTCACATTCATAAGGTGCTAATATTCTTACAGGTTTATTTTTTTGTTGTTTCGCGCTTGAGTTGTAAGTAGATGTACCCTTAACTTCGTAGTTCAATGTAGGTGCCGGAGATTGATGAAGCAGTTTTCCAGCTTTATTTAATTTTAAGGCACACAGACAGCTCTTTAAAAATTTACCTACAGATGAGTGTTTTGATTTTGGTTTTCCAAATTGGGTTTTTATTGGCGGATTATTAATTTTCCTATGTTCGTTATTTTTAAGCCGTAAAGTACAGAAACAGCGTTTCAAGTCTGACATATCAGTAGCTGAAGACCGTCCTTTTATATTATCTACCTGTGAATACGCCACATGATCAATATGTGACTGTTGAGGTTTCTTGTGACATTTCTTTGAAGATTTTCCCGCACTAAAGTTTCCCGGAAACATATTTGTAACTTGTTTCGAAGCCGCACTTTCACTATCTTTAAAAAATTCTATATTGAAACTGAAGTTAGATCCAATTCTAACTGCTTGTCGGGCATGATCTGATGTATCCAATAGCTTAGGTTTTTCCACATGGCTTGTTTTCTGTATAGCCTTATTAGTTCGAGCTCGAGTAAATCCTGCTTGTGAATTTTCATCTTTCCTTATTCTTGTAGAAACACTACCTATCGATTTTCTTTTAGGATATTTAGTAACAATACCAAAATCTTTTGTTTGATTTCTCCTTCTCTTAATTCGTTCTAAGCATTCTACGGGATCGCATTCGCCAGGTACACATGTAAAAGGTTCACACTCATATGGAGCTAGTGCTTTAACGTGTAGATCTTCGTATACTAGTGGACTCCGCAACTGCGTTCCAACTGTTTTATTAGTAATTATGGTTTTTGTGTCCTCTTTGTTAACCACATTTTCGTTATTAATTCGCTTATTTAAAAGCTTTAACGTACAAAAACAACGTTTTATGGGACTAACACCAAATGTCTTCACTTTTTTATGCTTAACCTGTGCGTTGTTGTTACGTACTGAAGGTACACTTTCGGTTTCAGCGTGTTTTCTATGTTTTGTTTCGTACGGAATATTTCTTGTTGTATCATCCTTTATTTCTCTCACTGTTTCTGTTATTTCTTTAAATGTTTCTTTAATGTTGCCTACATTATCTTTATAAAATTCCACGTTGAAACTGAAATTCGACCCAATTCTCACAAGGCGCTTGTCTGCAATGTTACTAGACGTCTTATCTGTTGGTATTTCTTTAAGATGTTGTTTATGTGTACGATGTTTTATGATTCGCGATTGAGTTCCTTCATGTTTTGGTCGTTTTCTATATCCAGAAGTGCTAGACACCGAATACATATTTACCGGTTCAGTACCAGATGCTGTTGAATGTTGTTTAAGTAATCTTTGCTGTATAATTTTATCACACAAATAGGGATTACATTGACCAGGGATACATATACCAGGCTCACATTCATATGCTTCCAACGGTATTACATGTAGTCTTTGTCTGTGTTCGGTGATTGTATATTTATCGGAAGTTGGAACTTCAGGATAATAATCTTTTGGTACCCTAGGAAGAACATCATTTGTTCCCTTATTTCGCAAATGTGGTAAATGCTTAAATTGTAATGTGTTTTGTTGTTCTAGAACTTTAATACCGTGTAGCTTTGCTGTACAAAAACATCGTCTCAGAAAAGACGTCGTCATGGTAGGTTTTTCAATAGTAGGTCTTACAACTTGCGTATTACCATGATTAACACTCACACTACTTTGAGAAAAACTATCACTTAAATCTTTTGTATGTCTTTTTTGCCTTGTCAAACCGTCTACTCTCTTTGAGTTTTTACTTCTTTTCAATGTATTTTTAATTTCAGATGCTTGTGGTGTTTCTTTAAAAAATTCGACGTTAAAACTAAAATTGGATCCAATACGAACTGCTTGCCGTGAGCTCGGTGCCGAAATAGGTGGATCGACAATACGCTTCAAATCTTTGTTCTTTTTCATAGTTTTATTATTTCCTTTTTTCAGTTTAACGCCTACTGCACGAGTTTTATGTCTTCTTTTAAAATGACTTCCTTCACTGGTCATACTGGAAATAGACCTTGCTCCAAACCCTGCAGCATTCATACCGAAATTTTTACGCTTTTTTATAAATTCCAAGCATTTGTAAGGATTGCACTCGCCCGGTATACATATACCAGGTTCACATTCATAAGATTTAAGATTACGCATATCAAATCTAGGTATGCCTTGGTATTTGGTATTCATTGTTCCAACTTTTATGCTCCTCGACTTAGTAGTCGATGGCTTATTTATAGGTAAATCGTGAAATTTTTTGTATTCTTTATTCATTCTACCCCTTTTCTGCAATTTTAAAGTGCAGAAACATCTTTTCATCACAGGGGTATAATTAGAACTTTTATGCGCTAACGTTGCAGTTGACTGCAATTGACGATCATTACCGGAGGTAATCGTTCCTTGAGATCCTTCGCTCATCACTTTATTACGTTTTCGTTTAATGCGCCCTTTATTATATGTACTTGGTACATACTGTTTGTATTTCTTTTTAGATAAATTCCTTTTAGAGAATTCTATATCAAAGCTAAAAGTTGAGCCGATACGAACGACCTGTTTTTTATTTATTTCTCCCGGCAGTTTCCTTGGTTTATATTTCTTCCCTTTTAATTCCTGACCTCGATTCTGAACGTCTGTTTTGTATTGCGTGCTTTTGGACCCCGATTCTGAATAAGTACCATAGCTAGAAACAGATTTATTTGTAGTTTCAGTACTCGATCCTTTGTGGACATTTTTCATTAATCTTTTCATTATTAACTTTTGACACTCGTAAGGGTCACACTCGTCTGGTATGCATATACCTGGTTCACATTCATAGGGTTTCAGATGATGATTCATATCTTTCATTCTGTTGTCATTTGCACGTAAAATCTGTACGTTCATTATACAATAACATTTTTTTAAATATCGATCAATGTAAGTTAACCTTCCTGAATTAGGTCCTGAAATTTGACTGAGGCTTTGATTAAGAAGATTTACACGTTCTCGAATTTTGCCATCTATACATGCATAACTAAAACTTTTTACGGGACATTTAATATTATAAGTTTCGGGCAGACAGTATTTCCTAATAAATTTAATTTCCATGCTTATATTCGAATTCATTTTCATTGGTTGCTTTAACCCTACGGGCATTTTTAACGCATGTTCAAGTTGTAAGGTGCCATATTTTGCAAAAGAACTACCATAGTTCTTAAACAAAAATGAGCTAGTAGATATTGAAATTATTTTCTTCTTTTGACCAATATCCTTTGATTTAGCGCCTTCTTCAATATTTTGGTGAGATATTAATTCAGTTTTGTTGGTAATTGCTGTGCTTACGGTAAAAATTTTCGGGGTAAAATATTTATTTTCAGAAAGCCGTTGTCTTTTACCTAATGGTTGTTTCATCTTTTTCTGTAGATTCAATGTACAAAAACATCTTTTTAAGTTTGGCCGCACTAATAGCCCCTTGTGAACTTTTTTTGTTTCCTCTGATTGTACATGAGCGTGATCAACCATTACTCTTGACACTTCAATATTTTTATCTCTGACCTTCGCAGTTTGTTTACTAATAGGCTGTTTGGTTAACGTAACTGCGTGTGGTAATTGTTTAAGAAATTGAATACTAAAATTAAAATTTGATTCAATTCTCACAGCTTGTCTAGAATTTGTGGAACGCAATTTTTTTCCCGATCCATTAGTCCGCGCGACATCTCTGAGACCACGTTTACCATGTGGAAGTTTCATGTAATTTTCATTTACATTTGTTCCTCTGGGATATAATTTAGGCTGCGCTAAAATTGATGTAGATTTTTTATAGGGATCTTCTGTAAAACTTAACATTGAGATCATTTTTGGTCTGCCAGTAAACATTCCATAGTCTTTGGTGTCCAACATACGGCGTTTTATGTTTTCTAAACACACATTTGGATCACATTGTCCTGGTACACAAAAATATGGTTCACATTCGAAGGGAAGTAATTCATGATCCCGCTTCCAATTCGTCTTTGTACTTTTGGTCAATGTTTCAACTCTAGGATAAGCTTCACCTATAGTTTGCGTATCTGCAGTCAGCATTTCAGCTTTCGTTCGTCTATTTTGTCTGATGTTTTTATTTTTAAATAATTTCAATGTACAAAAACATCTTTTAAGAGACAATAATTTATTATCTAATTCAGTTATTTGGGTATGCACTGGTTTCAAATACTTATTGTGTTGTTGGTATTGATTTTTCTTAAAATTTCTCGGTTTATATAGACGTTCTTTTGTAGTGCTTGAAACTCTGGATTTGCTAACATTAACGGGTATTTGCTTATCTTTATAAAATTCTATATTAAAGCTAAAATTAGACCCAATCCGTACGGCTTGTGGTCCAGGTTCATTCGTATTTGATTCATTACTTTCCAATTTAATAATTTCCTTGTATTTTCTAGGCGTTGTTGTTTTACGTACTTTCATTGCGGTAACTGCAGACTGCACTAGTTTAGCTCTACGAGGAGCAACAGATTTTGAAGCTACACTTGAAGTGGATTTTGTTTTACGTGAACTTGTATAAGATCCCTTTGATTTGAGTGGTCTTAAATTACTGTTCCTCATTTCCAAAAACTTATGACAAACAAGCGGGTCACATTCGCCAGGAATACAAAATCCAGGTTCACATTCATATGGTAGAAGTTGATGATTGTGAGTTAATTCCAATACTTTTGTTTTCTTTGTCTCAATATTTTTATCAACAGTAGAAGGTAAAAATACTTTTGTGTCAGTTGTTAAGGAAGCCATAGTAGCAGTAGTAGTTTCAATTTTTTTCTTAGTTTTTCCTAATTTGGGTATGTTTGACCAACAGAGACATTTAGTTAAAGTAGTTTTTGCTTGTACATACTTAGACTTTACAGAAGGGCGTTTTGCAGAAGGGTGTTTAACTCTCGTACCCTTGCGTAAAACAGAACTGCTTTTGCTATGAGACTTTTTAATCTTTTTCTTTTTACCCTTCCGTAAATTCTCATCTAGAGGTTTTACTACTTCCTTAATGGTAGGTGTTTCAACTTCATTCTGGTCACTTGTTTTATAAAATTCAACGTTAAAACTAAATGTTGACCGTATACGTACTGCTTGCTTAGGATACGATGGTTTAACATCTAACATTAATTCGTTATTTGACATTTGTGACAAATGTTCTTTATTTTTTAATTCCTTGAACACCTTGTTATCAGCAGTAGCTAAATTTTTTGTGAAACTTGAAACTGATTTAGCTTCACGATCAGTGTTCGTTTTTACTGCACTAAAATGTTTCACTAAACTACGTGTTTGCATTATTTTAGTTTCATGTTTTTTAGGTTTCACTTTTGATTCTATTAGTACCTGTTCTGGAGCTTCAGATGAAGGTCTAAGTACAACTTGTGATACTTTGTGATGACGATGAACTCTTTTTCTTTTACCTCTAGGAACATGTTCTGTATAGGAGGGTTGATTTGATTTATTAGAAGTTTTTGAATCAGGTCTTTTTTTGGAAAATTCAACATCAAAACTAAAAGATGATCCTATACGCTCAACTTGACGATTAGATGTATCAGATTTATCTATTTTCACACGTTCCCCTTCTTTTGTAGCTCCATGTTTCTTCCGAATGTATCTTGTTTCTTTAACATTTCCAAGAGCTTTGTCCTTTCGAATAGTACCAGATGTAGGAGCAGAAGTTCCAACCGATTTCTCTATTTTCTTTTGTTGTAAATTTTTTCTAAATTCAATACCTTGTTTCATACTAGGCTTATTCACTTCCTTAGTTTCCAAAATCATACGTTGACCTATTATTTTTTCATTCTCAGTACGTAATATTGGTTTCTGTTTCTTCATATTTGTAGAGGTGGTAATAGCAAATTGCCCTGCTTGAACACTAGTACTTGATCGACTTACCGGTATTCTACCAACTTTAACATCCTGATTAAGCATTTTATAATCCGCTGCAAACTTACGATCTCGTTGTTGGTGTCGTTTATGGGAGCGTCGTAATTTTATAATTTTAAAACATTGTTCTGGGACACAACTATCAGGTATACATTCCAAATCACATTCCCAATCTTTCATCATTTGTTTTCTTTTAAGATGATCCCTGAACTTTACTATAGAATCTTTTTTTATTTTGAATTTTGTTTCATCTTCAGGATATTCGAGAGATTCAAATGTTGTTTCGCTTTGATGTAGTGATTTTATAGCATGTGCGGATTTTTTGAGACCAGACTCAATGTTAGCTTTTAATTTATGTTTGGCTTGTTTTATTCGCTGTAAAGATTTCTTTGTATGAAGCTGTAAGTTTTTTTTTACGTTCTCCTTGGATTCATTAAGTTTTTTAATTTCTTTGTCTAGTTTTCCTTGCATATGTTTAAATTTTTGGTACGACTTTCTACCAAAAGTTTGTAGTTTGGAATCTTTTATGATATGCTGTTCTTCTGTAGTAGGAAATTGTTCTAATGGAACAGAACGTATTTTTTTAATCAAGGCCTTTGATCGCTTTTTAATTAAACCACTAAATTTTAATGTACAGGTGCATGGATCCGATCTTATATGTTTGGCTTTGAGACGCACTCCTCTCTTATTATAACGTTCTCTCATTCTAGCTTGTACGTTTTCACCATATTCTCCTTCATGTGCTCTTACATAAGACCGTATATGTTTATGTTGCTTTCTATAACTCTCCGAAATTTTGATCTTCGAAGAACAACTACAACAGCTACAGCACTCGCTTAGTTTTTTTTGATCGGGTAATCCTCCCTTATCAATATAATCGACGAGTTCTAAAATAGCTCCCCGTTTTTCTGTACTTCCTAACGTTTTTATGGCATGGTGGTGTTTTCTCGGTCTTAGGTCTGGAGTTTTATCGAGACTTAATGTGCTGTCAGAAATAAGACGAGCTCTAAGATCATCATAAACTGCTCTGGTTCTAACTAACCTATTAAGCAGTTTTCGTTCACGTAGAGGTATATATTTCCCATAATACAATCGATCTATTCTTGAACCGTGTAGTATATATTTTCTAATAGAAGGTTGCTCAGACTCACTTTTATAAAGACACGATGTACATGAACAACTTTGGCTGGAGCTGTCCGTCCTTCGAACAGGCTTCATGGCTGCGGTGTTGCTTATTCCGCATTTACCCTACCATCACTATTATAATCATAAACTAAGACATTGAAACAATTTTTAAATCACATATATCTTCATCATACGTATCACAATACCATCCACCTGAAAAATTGACAGAAAAAAACAAAAATAAGTTAAGTGGCTACAACATAGTAATAAACAGATAAGGTACAAATGAATCGGCACTAAACCAATGGGAAGTTATTCCGGGCCCTCTTCGAGTACGAGAAACAACCGTGACGGGCAGTAGGATGTTATTAAATTCAAATATCATTTATTGAAAATTGGTTCATTAGAACACTTTTTGCACGTCAAAATGAAACTACTACCGCTTCGGAAAATGCCTCGCTATGGAGAAGAAGCGGCGTAAGAAACAGAAACTCCATAGATGTGCTACTGCATTTAGTTGAAACCAACAAGCCAGTTATCTAAAAAATTCTGATTAAGTAAATAATTCCATAATTTTTCAAACATCGTAGTGTGGTGTACAGGTACTCGTGATTAACATTTGCCCCTAAGGAAAAATATATTAATAAGAAATAAATGAAAAGCGTCTAAATGTAGCTGAAGATTTGTTATGCTCATATAAAATTACTTAACCGCCAATTAAAGGCACAACAAATCTTTATTTGTCCTTTTTATAATAATGGATTCGTTGTCTACGGATCTGTCTCACAATGTGAAAGCTTAGAGCCAGAGTCTACCAAACAGGACAAGTGCGGTTTGGCTGAGTCCACGCTCCTTAACAACATTGAACACAATTCTTGACGCCTTTTTCCTTACGCTTTCTTTCACCATTGTAATAGTGTGTTCCTTTTAATCCGATACTTATAGTCTGGGATCACACTGCGAAATCATTACGATCAAAACGTAGTCAAACTCCCATTTTTACATACAATTATGATTATAAGAATACATTAATAACAGGGTACCAGTCAAAAATTGGCCGCAAATAATATTAAATGAAACTTAATTAATTCCAACTAAAATAACATCCACATCGTAGCAGTGTATCTAACGATTCGAAAAGACCTAAGTGCTATAGCCATACAGCCGCAACTACTTCCCAGCCAGGTGTAAACAGGTAATATTTTAGTGTATTTATACGTTCATGACGTATGTATGCATATAGATACATGTGTTTTATATGAAATTGTATCATTTTTTTAAATATGGGGATATACCGCTGCCTGTGAATAAATGGCCGCAAATTTGGGTTGTTAGCTGTTAAAAATGCGAGGATGAAGTGAGGTCGTGTCTTGAGTGTACGTACTTTCCTTTTAACTACAATATAATGGTTATTAGTTTTAACGGAAACAGCTGTTTAAAACCAGAAGCACGTGTAGTTATAACTAATAAGAGCTAAAAAATCTAATCTTAATCTAACGAATCTACATCCTTTACTCGTGGTACATATATATTCTTCAATCGTTCCTGTAAGGTATTTATAACGAATTAAGGTAAACGATGCTTACCGGACAACAAAATAACAATAACGCCACACAAACGTTATTTTCGGAAAAATATGATGCATTGTCAGTCTCTGATTTCGAGCATTTCAAAATACGTTTATCCAACGTAATCAGACACAAAAATTTAAAATTAATAAAAAAAATATGAAATAGGCGTCGTCATCTCATGTTTCGTAAAATTAAAGTGACATTGAACATGACATTCTTTATTTACAGATAAAGTTGACATTACATAATCTTTACTGCTAAATATTCTTGAATCAGATGGCCAGGCAGAAAATCGTATTATATATTTCAGTTCTAAAGTTATTTCTATTTTCTACGATTTGTCGAACTATAGCTCCATTTTCTAATTAATACAAATGAATTTTCGTGTTAAAGTTTCGGATTATCATGACAAGTGTTAACGAAATTATAATGTTTATATGTATATCGTAATTATTATATCATGACGCCAGGCCCCTTACGGGATAAGCAGAAAACATCGAGTTGTAATGCTAATATGTATAACGTAATTATTATATCATGACGCTAGGCCCCTTACAGGATAAGTAGAGAACATCAAGTGCCAAACATGTCTATCTTTACAGACCAACCGTGCTTCCTATACATTCATCATTTTCTTCGTAAATGCATTCATGACTCGGTGGCGCCTAGGAAATGACGTTCCAGCTTAAATTTAATTCTCCAAATGATAGGTATCCATTGGCTAATATTTCCGTGCAAAGACTGTCGAACGCACTAAATCAACCATGAACATAACTTAATAAGAATATGAATTCTTACCTGCGAACTGGATTATTCAAGACGTTTCCTCAGTAGTAAAAACAAGGGATGCTGTGATTAGACCGGATTGTTTTCATTATTGTTTAATTAGAATTACAATAAAATTATCTGGCAAACATCTCAAACTAAATTCAGACACTTCAAGTTTCAAATCGTCAAGAAAACTATATTATTGGTAACTATATCAATAAAAAGCACTGTAATATAAAAAAGTTCATAAGACATTTAAAACCGGAAAAGCGATAAGTAATGAACACTTTCCGGTAAACGTAAAAAAAGTTCAAAGCTCATAGCAGTAACCTATTATTATTATTATGTCAGCACAAAGTTGTAAGTTGTATTATTTATTTATTCATCAGAGGTTAGTGACTTACAAGACACCTGCGTGACAGGTTGCACCGAAGTCGCACGGTACAAAACTTACCTCAAAAGTTTTAAAGTCGGCACTACAAAATGAAAACTTATAAATTCAACAAACACACGTGCAACACTACACTTTTTATCACCACATATGCACTAAATGTAAGTAACGGAGAAGTTATTCCGCGAGTTTAAAACTAAAACTTCACGCGACGTAACTTAACTCCCACACTCGAAAGTCAGAAGCAAACTGAACTGATCCTAACCAACGTAGTAACGAACATCGCACATTTGGCTTTATAAAAAAGCTTCTTTGATGTTAGGCCTCTACTAGCGCCATCTGAAATATATGTTACTTACTATCATTAACGCCATCTATCGTATATTGAAACAATTGCGCAAATTATAATACTGAATATGTCATATTTTCTAGTATCATAACAGATGGCAGTTCTATCCAATATCAATTTTGTGTTCAGTTTTTTCATTTATAAAGAAATAAATTTAACAGTTTCTAAACAATACATTACTGATTTTTCTAATAACAGGCTACTTCACTTCTATTTCTCTGATTCAAAATTTTAATAAAACTGTTTAATAAACAACATGATTAAAGTTTTAATAAATAACATTATTTTTTGTAATCACTATTTAATACAATAACAATATAATCATCATTTGGGATATTAGGAAACATAAATTTAGCTAACATAATCTTAGTATTAATACGATCTTGACTTTTCCAGGTACATTAGTTTAAGCATATATTATAAATATTGTGTTCAGAACACTTTAAAATGTTTAATTCTAATGCCTCGTTAGTCGTGTTGGTTGCAAGTTTGACTGCTGATCGGGAGGTCCCGGGTTCGATTCCCGGGTCGACACTACAAAGTTTTCTAATTTAGATTTTCTAGTAGTGGTTCGGAGTCCGGATACGTGCCCGATGCATGGCAATAGGCTCACCACCTATTCCATAGTGGGACTTAAATGTAACTGGTGAAACGTGGGAGTGTTCTGCATTCCTCTGCCTACCTCTTCGGAGATGACAGGCGTGAAGTTACGTTTTCTTTTAATTCTAATTACATACAATACAGTTATGTCTATATTGCAGTTAATCATGAAGATAGATTAATTAGCTGACAGCAGTTGGATGTAGAGTTGATGATTAAACTCAAAGAGCTGCTATTGGTGAAGCCTGTCTCTAGTAGTGGACGGAAATAGGCTGATCATGATAAGTAGTTAACATAACCACTTGAAAACTTGTATGACATAGAGGTTAATCTAACTGGATGCTTAAGTAACATGATAGATCTTAACATACTGTTAACACATCTATATGTATAATCAGAACATCACACCTATAATCCCCAAAGAGATGGGTAGTGGACGCTAGTACAGTCCCATATTTCTAGTTATGTTTACATCTCACTATGAAATAGGTGGCGAGCGAACCTAATGTCATACACCTGGCACATTTCCACATATTTCAAAAATATTAGAAAATATGATAAAATAATACAGGGTACTTTAAATATTATACTGACACAAGTTCCACTATGAAGTAGGTATGAAACAAAGAGTACCAAAAAACAATATATGTAATTAAAATAATTTATTATTTTTATCATCACACCAGGTCTGTAACAGGGTACAGAGGGAACATGTGGTAGGTACCTACATAGAGCAGCAATAAAAATTCCTATACAGTGTAAACTACTTAGAAGGTCGTTCGTTATAGCAAAAAACTCTATAACACAGAAATTAGTTCAATTTGGTTGGTTCAGCACAAAACCCATACAGCTCTATTGCGAAGATCAACAACATATTGAAGGGTGTAGACTTATTGTTAGGTGGTTTTTGATTGGATATAAAAACGTTAAGTTTCATTCTTAATAATTTTGGGTTAGGGTGTTGAAATAAATTAAAATTACAACATTAACAAAGATATTTAAATTTATTATTAATCAACCAAATAATTAATTCTAAATATCTTTAAAACATAAAAATAAAAAAGCAAACATGTGTTAATGTGAGATAAATTCTTAAGTGGTAATTCTATTAATTGTATACTCTGAAATTGTTTTCTAACAAACAATGGTGTATTTATAATTCTTAAAGTCCATTAAGTTGTAAAGTAAAACATTGCCATGTTCGAGATACAGAGGTCCAATTTAATTTTGCAAGTTATAGAGGGAAAATATGTAACAAAATGGTTTGCAGGGACTCACTGAATATTTCGACGAATATAGGTTTAAGATTTCGAGTAGTAGAGGTTTTTAAAGCTTGAAGGAAAGGGAACAAAATATTTTTTCAGGTTATGGAGGTTTTCGACTTATCAAGTTTCGACTTAAAGAAGTTCCAATGTATATGGGTTAGTGTTAATTGGTCAGTCTTTGATCAGATCCCACTTGCTGATGCACTCTCGCCCGCTGACTTGCTGACATGTACCTATTTACTAATTCAAATATCACACAGACCTCTGGAGTTCGCGGACCACAGGTTTAAGAAACACTGGCATATCAAAATATGTCAGGCAAAGTTAACAAATTAGATATGTTTAGAATAATTATTACCTGTTCATAGTAATTAAATTAGAAATTATTGTAATTGGTTACATTTGGTTTATTTTCCTCTTCCCCGCTTATAGCGAAAACTCACTATAACGAAAAACATGCTCAGTCCCTTCAAATTTGTTATAAAGAGTTTACAGTGTACTTAAAAAAAAATCTTTCTAATGAATTAAATAACATAATGGTAGTTGCATTTATGCTACCGATTTTCATCACTATCTGTATCTGAATCACTTGGAGGCCACATCGGTGTTGTGTCCTTTTCATTTTCTGCACATTCCAGGTATTTTGTCTGTGCTTCGATAACACTTTTACTATCTGTGCATGCAGCATACAAATCTAATGGTTCCAAATTTAGTTCTAAAAATGAATGTCCCCAAGAAAACTTTGACAAATAAAACTTGGCCTCTTTTCTATGGCCAGTGATGTACATTGCGGCTGCTAAAGCTTCTACACAGCTCAACTGGTAGGGTTTGCCATAGTTAATAGGGTTGGCTGCCACTAAGAACGGTAAAAGTCGTGGATGTAGCGACTTCATTTTGTGAAAGGGTGTTTCATCAATCTTCGCCCAAGAACAATCTATCACAGCAAGCCCAAACTTTTCTATAATATCTTTGTCATTCGGACTGACGCATTGAGTACCGATTGGAGACAATACGAGACCTTGGAAACGTTGACCGAGTTTCAAGTTCTTGATAAGGTTATGGCGTAATAACTTTCTGCCGGAACATTTCTTTGGGTCGCAATGGTTCAAATCCCACATGGAAACGGCAAAGGCAGCTTCGTTACCTTCGTTAGAGGAGTCTGAGCTGCCATCACTGTCATCAGACGATTGTATATTTAGGTCGCTAAGCCGCTCCGCATAATCACGCTGAACATGATGGTTAGAACGTTTACCGTGCACTTTGCCTTTGCCTGGAGCCATAACAATAATTTGTTAAATGTAAAAACGAAGACGTATAACAATTGTTAGCGATATTACAAATTATAACGGCACGACTACTCTAGCCTCACAGCGAATAAATAACGGAAACAACTGTGTTTACATTTTATGTGAACAACCAATTAAATAAACTGACACTTCCTGTCACAGCTTATGATAGTGACGTAATGGTTAAAGTCAAAACGCTCAACAATAATTTAAACGTTCCACTGGTCGGTTATGGTTATGTCGGTCGTGATTGCTATCTGTCTTCTATACAGATAAATAAAATTGCAATGTCTGTTTATTTAAAATAACTATTTTTAAAAAATGCATATGGTACACACGTTACATTTAACGTGTGTACCAAATGTATCCAAAATAACATTTTTCCAATTTTTGTCTATCTGCCTGTTTGTTCCGGCTAATCTCTGGAATGTCTGGACCGATTTTGACCGGTCTTTCACTGGCAGATAGCTGATGTAATAAGGAGTAACTTAGGCTATTTCTATTTTTTAGTTTTTGAATTCCACGCGAGCGAAGTCGCGGGCACAGCTCGATATTAGTAAAAATCGAAGTGTACCTTAGTTCTCTGCCCACGGCTTTGAGATTACATGCGTGATGTTAGTTTATTATAAAAATGCCATTAAAATCAGAGTGTTATGATTTTTTTATAAACATACTGCACTGCCTCGTTGGTCGTGCTGGTTGCAAGGGCGACTGCCGATCGGGAGGTCCTGGGTTGGCGTTCCGGGGCGGGC
>DWTO01000835.1:0-18672 GCA_018244755.1 Jemadia pseudognetus | reverse complement strand
ATAATTCGTCAATTAGTACACAATGCACAAAATGCAGGTGCGAGATTAAAACGCAACGCACATTCGGACACAGCGTGTCGGGACATGTTAAATCGAGCCACAGGAACGAGAGTCACCTTCGTATGTTTTATAATTATATAAAGCATTCAACATTGATAAGATAAATAAAACAATTATTTCAAGCAGGAAAAGTTCTAAATTAATTAAAGCCCATCATCAACAGCATAATTATCATTAAACCTTTTAACATTTCACTGTTTATCACAGATCCCGTCCCAAAAGAATGGCCATGTAACCAATTTAACAGGGACTAACCATTTACGGCTTATGCTAACCGAATTGACTGACAATAACAGTATTCCTATAAGCTGTTCGATGTCGGTTGTTGACGTCTAAGAGCGATTTGTGACTACTGCTTGCGCGGTTACTACTCTCTTCCCTTAAAAAATAATAAGGGAAAGATGATAATCTACCACAGTAATGGAAAGAGAATTGGCGGTCATTATTTTGTTACGGTATTTCTTTAAAATATTTCCCCATAAAACAACGTACGAAAGATGAACGTAGAGCATTATAATGCGTATTTAATAACGCTGTACTGGAATACAATATTCGCGCTCATTTGTGCGAGCTTTAATGTCAAGGTCCATTCTATGTTCCTACGCTCCGGTCAAAGGATATTATTACTTGAATATCCAAGTCTCCAAATCTCGCGAGCATGTATGAAGAGATCGATGAATCGGAAAGAAACACGTCATGTTTGTAAGGATAGAGATATTTGGTACACTGTGCTTTCTGCCTAGCCCGTAAGGGACCCGGTGCGTCGGTGTAACAATAATAATAACCTGAATTTATTAGGTATATATTATATGTCCTCTCTGTGATAAGTTACGATTATATATTGCTAGCACTAAATGTTGAACGGAGCTAGGGAATCCACCTCCATTTCAATTCCGAATAAATCATATGCTATGATGAGCCAGACAGCTTGTCAGTACAATTCTCAGGCATATCGCGGTGCATCAGTTCTTATTAGCATGAGGGATCATTAATATATATTTAGTATTTAGAACAATGATTATACTTAAAAATGTCTTATTAGTTATAATGTCTTATTAGGTATAATGTTTCAAATGACAATGAATTATATTTTGTGTGATTGTATGTTGTGAAAACATTAAATACTTTTTTACACATCCAGTAGCTAAAACGAAAACAAATTAATCCCACCCAACCAACATTTCCACATTGAGAAATCCGTGTAGAAGCAGTTTTTGTGTTCATTTGTCTGTCTGTCTGTCAATCAAAAAATAATTAGTTAACATCAGAGGTGGCCCATGCCACACTTGCGACATCTGGCGGGCGCGGGAATGACTCCAATTTTGTTGGTTACGTCATTTTACTTCCCATGAAACGTGCTGTAATTTTTTAACACTGTATGTAATTTTAGAGTTGTATTAGATGGGAAAACCCACAATAATACCGCATTATTTACGATAATGTTGGGGATTTCGAGACATGTGCTGTTATGAAATTTTAAATATATAATATCAAAACTCCGGTCATACTTAGGTAAGTAGTTTCTTGAGGCTGTTTTCCGCGAATGAGCTAATGATATTTTTACAGGGAGCTATTTGTTTTCTCTTACAAAGGCTACTACGAACTAGGAACGTAGCTTAATTTTGCAGATATAAGTACATAAATATAATTGATATGAAATATCTATACATATTTATAATATAATAAAACTGTAACAGCCTGCTCTCTGTACATGGCAAATTTATTTAAAAATTCATAATGGGGGCCTTTATATACGCGCGAAAACCCAAAACTATGTTTTTTCATTTTGTCTGTTTGTCTGTATGTTAGTGCACGCTAACCTCAGAAACGGCTTAACCGATTTGAATGCAGTTTTCAGGATTATATTATGATGGGCTTCACTTAGCATTTAGTGTATTTTATCATTTCAAACGGTTAACAAGTAAATAAGTTATGTCAATATATGTGAATCACGTAATATGTAGAAAGAAAAATAGAGTTTAGATCTATATGATCAATTAAATTATATTATTAATCAATCTATATGATCATATCATCATATTAAATAGGGTTCACCTTAGGTTGGTAGAGCGTCAGTAGAACGCGATGCGGCCCCGCGTGGATAGGTATATAAAGCGCTTTTACTCCTTCACACAAAAACTATTGAACGAAATTTGATGAAACTTTGAAGGGTTATAGTTTATACATTAGTATATACATAGGGTACTTTTTATCGAAATTGATATCTACGCATACGAAGTCGCGGGCATAGCTAGTTTTTAATATAACTTTTTAAAAATACTAACGTTATGTAGGTATAATTTACATTTATACACAACATACGCATTATGAATAGATTAAACGACAATAACAGAAAGTAATGCCTGTTTATACATATACATATTGAATACATATATACAATCAACAACAAAAAATTTACAATCTTTGTCGGCTTTGTTAAAAGAATGGGAAACTGTCATCTGTCAAATCATATTGACAGCTGTCACCTGTACTATGAGCAACCCAAACAATACAGACAATTGAGAATATAATCAAGGGTAAAAATATGAGCAACAAAATGTCAAGTAAATGATCACTGTAGCGAGGAACCCATTGATAAATCTTGCTTGACGTCTCAATGAGAAAACTTAGTACCTATGTATGTAGAACAGAACCAAGAAGTAAATGGTAAAATAAATTCTCACTCTGATAAAATGACTTTCAGTCATAGTTCTTGATAATTTTTAATATATACTAAAAATAATACGAAAATGGCACAAAGTAATAGAAAACACTACAGGAACGTAAATGCAAACTTTTTTTCGCAAACAGTCATCATCATCATCATGACAGTATGATTACAGTCGCCTTTAAATCCCATCACATGCCAGTGACGTCATATTTCGATACAATCAATGTAGATGCGTTTCTTAATTTTGATTTTTACTCGAACCGTTTGCACTTTTTACAAATGCAAATAAAAACTGAATGGGAATATATTATATTGACTGTAATACCAGAACCATAAAATATTTCACATACCTAACAAAACCTTTACATTCAAATTACATAACTATGTCCCTAGCATGTATCGGTACCTATATACTCGAGAAATATAGCTATGAAAGGCACGTACAGATCTTGATTTCCCCTCCAATTGTAGTTTCTATTACGACAATAGTACTTTCAATGCTTAAGTTAAAATTAATATTACTGCCATTCCGATAAATCCAAAATGGCTGCCGGTTTCCTTCGTTCTCTTTTTAACTTCATAAGAAATCAACATGAGTACGAAATAATGGTAGCCACTAATAGTCTTAACATTGACTAGCATCAACCATTTTATAGCTTCGCTGTTCGACACGGTTCCCCTCTCAGAATGAGAAGAGGTAACTCCATCGTTTCTCACTCTATCCGTCATGACAAGCAATTGAATACGATCTATGTGATACACATCCAATTGCAGAATATCAATAAACAAGTTACAAACAAATAAAACGTATAAACGTTACCAAAACGTCACTTCCGGTCTTTTAATTTTTGAGGGTTCCCATCTACAGTCCCACCTAATTATGTTTCATTCGATAAAGTTATAAGATTATGAAGTTTATCAAGTAACGGGTTTGTATTTTAAGGGAACATAGACATACTTTGATGTAACGCTGATAGACGACACATGAGTATGGATTACTGCATTACAAACACACACTGACACAATTAACAAAATTTTCAAAATCACACTTCCGAAGTTCGAATGGTTTAATTGTGTATAATTATAGAGATTAGAAAAGTTATGTAATACTGATAATAATATAATAAATTAAAACATATGAATAATGTAAGCATTATTTTTCTTATTTTTCGCTTGCGTTAAATATCTTGTAGGTACCTACGTTATCTTGTAACTATAGTGTGACTGTCGTAATCATTAAAATAGATTAGTACTTATACTTCGACTGAAGATGTTGGAGCATGAGATGTACTAGAATGTGTGAGTGTATTTCTAACTAGGCTCTGAGGTAATGACTAATTTAATATCCAATATTTTATCGAACATGTGCAACCTAAATTAGCCACTAGATTAACTGTACTAAGCGTCATATTTGATTTAATACCAATTAACGTCGGTCGTGTTGGTTGCAAGCGCGACTGGCGATCGAGAGGTCTTGGCTTCAAGTCACAAGGGTTCTATTGGATTTTTCTAACGTATTCTTTTTAATACGGTGAAATGTGGGAGTGTACTACACTCCTTTACCTACCTCTTAGAGGATTAGTGGCGTAATGTTACATCATGTTACCAGTTAAATGTATTACTATTATTACCTCTTGCATCACGAGTCCCGTTTAACATAAACATGGACAAATGGGAAGACATTCAGTATCCCGTTAATACATGCACAGATTACAAATGCTAAACAGACATTGTTAGTTGAAAAACGTGGCCAGTCTCATGAATATTGTAATCTTTGAAACTTCCTGCATGAAGATAGTTCGCTCTGCGAGCAGGTGAGCCCCGCGGAGGTTTTGTAGGCTATGGCATTAACACACGTTTATTTTTTAAATATGTCAGTTTTTTTATTAACGCCGCTTGGATACCTAAACTATTCATCCGCGATCGGCTACGATATGCGCACTACGAGTATATTTATCAGCTCCATAATAATACAATGTACATTAAAAGCTTTACGCCAGAAGTACAAGTAAGTCACGCGCAAACCCGCGAGAATTGCATTAATCTGTTAGTAAAACCTTGAACTAAGGGACACAAGGGTGTACTTAATGCCTAATGGCATTCTTTTCCAGTCAACCCTGGGTGATGGAGAGAGCACGTGGTAGGTGCATACTATAATAATATCAATCTTCTGTTTTTTGTTTTAATCTGGTGTATCTACCAGTATAATTATAATACAACCATACGAATCTTCTTACTTTTGATTCAATCTGATGTTATTACGAGTGGTACCTATATAATACTTGAATTTTCTGAGAAAGCACGTTCCGCGTAAGTGGTGGCTGGGTTGTTATGAAGCAGTGCTGCTGTAATTTAATTTCAAACCGATCCTCGGAATTGCAATAATAAACATCGACCTGCGCGTATGTGTGTATTCAGGTACATTTAAACGCAGGGCGAGAGCAATTTTTTAATATAACGTTCTATTATTGAACGTAAAGTCATAAGTTCTTATGTTTTATTAATAACATAGCCACAAGCTTCTTTTATTATTAATTTTTTTTACAAACTTTTAATTTACTATTACTTTTCACTTTTTTGTTTGCAGTGGGGATAACAACGACGAACAGGATTGGACTTGAAATGCTCCGCAGGATTTATATTTCTGTGCCCAGCAGTGGATCGATAAAAAGGGCTGAGAGAAAGAGTAATAGAGAGAGAAAAATATTTATTATAACTTTGATAATAATTAACTTTTTAATAAAAACGTACATATGTACGTACATACGTAATAAAAACGTACATACGTGGTTGAGTCGTTAGTTGTGTAGGATTCAAGCACAATAACCGAACGAAAGGTGCTGGGTTTAAATCCCGGGTCGGGCATTATTGGATTTTTCTAAATTAGATTTTTTCCTAGAGTCTCAGAGTCTCAACATAGCAACACTCATCTCCTATTCCATTGAGGTGAAACCTGGGAGTGTACTTCACTCGTCTTCCTACCGCTTCGGGGATTTCAAGCGTGATATTACATTATGTTACGTATATATTTACTGTTCAATTGAATCTATAAAAAATATTATCAACCACAATAAAAAAATAATTAAAGAGATAGTTGACATAAAAATCATATTAAATAAACAAAATAGACATAGCAGTAATGTTACAAATTATGACGCACAATTCAGCAATAAACGCATAATATTACAAGTGTTTGCCGAAACAATATACCAGAAGTTGATTTATGCATCCTTTACGCGGAACACATTGTGAGAGTTACACAAATTGAGATAAGAATTTATGTTTCATCCATACGCACAGACTCAGGCAGGGCAAGACAGGTAATAATAATTACAATTATGAGTCTTGCAATAACAAGGTGTATTAAGACAATCTGTACATCAAAGATCCCATGTAATTTGTGGTAGAACGTTGAAATGTAGTTCTGTTCGGGACGGAGTCTGTGGGCTTCAGTAACGATGAAATCATTACTATCATCATTATTATTACACATTACAAAAGCATAGCGGAGTTTTAAATACTGATAGTAATAATAATGAGTTATATATTGCTTCGCGTTTCAAGTTAAAAAAGTTTTCTCATGAACCCTGTTGTTGACGTTGAAAATTTTCTTCATTCATATTTACATGTATATTTTCATATGGTACGTATAAAAATGAATATTATTTTAAAATACAAATTTGCCTTTTATTGAATTTGAATAAAATCTTAACGTTAGTCTGCCTACCCCTTCAGGAATCTGGCTTGAAGATGTATATGTACGTTTAATTATTCGATAAGAAGCATAGATTTATTGACTAAACGATGTCAAGGCCAGAAATATTATACACTTAATGCTTCTCATGTAACTATTTAGTATTTTAACCCGATAAGGTTTTTAAAAAGTGAAAATAAACAAATTGTATACGTTTAATTATTTTTAATCTTTGCAATGTATCTATAGTTCTTTTAGAAACTATCTAAAATGAAACAATGTTTTTTTATTTGTCTCTTTTATATGCGGTCTAATACGTTAATGGATGCAATCACACCGCAGTGACAATTATTGATTCCAACCACCACGTGGTCTCCATATGCACGAGGTCGACAGACTTTCCACCAGCTTTCACTGGCATTCGATACCATCCTTATGATATCTATAATAAAGTTCAAAATCGGTTGTTCCATAGTTAAGGGATGTGGTAAATAAGTTCCTGGCAGACAATGCGGCATTCTCCGCGACGGAGGAATTTTAGTTAGCTTAGTACGAGGATATTCAATGATCTAATCGCTTTGAACTGTAGCGCTGTGGAATGGTTCGGTCGTTTTAATTTCTAAAGATATATACCTATATTTGCATTAACAGACAAAGACTGTGCGTAAGCATTTGAATATCACTCAAAATGCTTTAAAATTGACAATGGAGTTACGCTTTCCCCTTTTTATCTCTGCGATATGACCTCGTGATTTTCCTGAATTTATTTATACTTAAAAAAATAAAGGAAAAGAAGTTATGAGAATGGAAAAAGTACGACAGGGATACTGGGAATACGAGCTGCGGACCCTAACTCGCATGCCTAGCATAGGGGTTATGAGTTTCACCCCTCAGGGAAGCCTATGTCCAGCTGTGGACTGCAACAGGATGATGATGATGACGTTAGAGTTTTAGTGATATTTAGCATTCCGCGTTCTATGCCAGTAGGCAATTACGGCAAGTGTCTTATTGAGTACCATAAGTCAAGACACGTAATTGCCGTGTCCATAGAACCGAGGAGTTTGAGAAACTAGCCGATATACCTTAAGTTACAAATTCAAAAATATATTAGTATGTAATATTAACTCCCGCAGCAGTTGATACTATGCGCAAAATTCTAATTGCTTCGTAGAAGCGAAGATACGAGCGTAGATATGCAAAACAATAAACTTCGTAACGGAATAGCCGTCCAATTGGATTTAACTGTTCTTAATTACCACAGCACAGTTCGTGGCAAGGACGAGCAACACTAAAGGTTAACTTGTAACCGAGGATTAATATAAGTCATTAGAATTAATGATATAGCATGTAGTATGTTAAATTGACGTACAAATATCGGTACTTGGAATATGTATGTAATGTATGTTTTTATCAAAAATTCTAGATTGTTTACAGTGACGGAGCAAACGGATTTGTATACAACGTGGAGCGGTCAGCTCTTCAATGGCTGACAGCTATCGGCTAGGTTTCATGTACGCTAGCGTACTTTGGACAGGATGTTAAACAGATTTCCTGGCTCTCGTAGTTAGGTAACAGTCGAATGTCAGCGGAGGAGTAAGTGTAAACTAAACTGAATTTCCTACACTCGGTCGCTACACAATCGTGTTTTAATCCGTTTTGAGTCATCATGGAGCGTGTAACATATTATGTTTGTAACATATTTGTATCTGGAGTCCATTCTGCAGTTACACCCTGAGACTAACTTTTGTTCAGTGGTAGCCAAATATGCATATGTATAGCAAAATGAACGGGATGGTGACAAATTTTAAACGGAACTGTTTTTAGGAAGGTTAAATTCGGTTATTATTTTAAAATAACAGTGCTAAACATTTTATCGAAAAACCTTCTTATATACACGTATATGTTAGCCAATTATAGCTATCGAATTTATAGATATACCCGGACTTTCATTTGGTATCCAGGCCAGTGCCCTACAGTTGAATGGTAGCAGCAAACTTACAATATTGACAATGAATATTGACGCTATAGCGAGTTACTGTATTCGGACTATACTTTAATATGCATTATATTAAGTGATAAAGTATATTCAGAATACAATAACTCGCTATATTTAAAAAAGTAGAAGAGGTTTTATTACAAGTTCTTTTAAAAGTAAAACACAATAAGCACCATAACTACGCTATTTATTTCATTAGTTCTTGGTCTTCGTGTCTGGTGGGGGCAGGTGCAGTCGCGCGGCGAGCTCGGGCGGCACGTCCAGGTACGTCCTCTCCAGCCCCACAGTGAGTATCAGGGCACGGACGCGGTCCACCTCCACGGCGTCACCCTCGCTGGACCACACCGTCATGGACGAGTTCAGGGAGGAGGTCTCGCGCAGGAGGTCCAGCAGCACCGGCTGACTGTTAGAAGCTAAGCCAGCGCGTACCTTTTAAAATTAGAAGCGATTCTTACCAAAAAAGTAATATGGGGTTATTTATATAACAAAGTTTGGTTTTAGTTAATTGATTTTTTTATTATTCTAATATAACAACACCGTTATGGTAACATTGACGTTTTCATGTCATTTATTGCAAAGTAATAATCTAATTGTTCACTTCTTTGCGATCATTGGTTCGCTTATTGTACTTAGTACATGTAAGTAGATGTTGAAATCAAAATAATTAATCAACAATTTTAGCTACCAAAAAGTGAATACTTTCATAACATACCGGAAAAGTGACAGTTTGATTGACGTGATTCTCATTGACAAGTCGTAGCATACTCCCGATTTGTTCCCTGCTGTATTCTCCTTCGGTGATGTTCCCGCCATAATTCGTTGTCCAGCCAATAGACAGAACCGCTCTCGGATGGTTCGCGCCCAATTTCAGAAACTTGACGGGGTCTACCGGTTTCGTCTTTGCCTCGACTGGCCCGGGAAGGATGTCCGCGTTCAGCCACAATGGGAATGTTATCTGGAATTGTTATTAACATATGAACTTTCTTGTCGTCAAAAAAAAGTTGATACTAGCACTACTTGTTTCAAGATGTGAAGGGCTAGATATTACAATTTTTACTTCATCCCTTATCAATTAGACCTTTGTATGCGAGCTTTAACGTTTAGAACGCAGTAAACGATACAATGTACCTATATCAATACATTTTACAGACAAAAATAGGGTGTTGTTTATCAAAGTTTTTCCCTGTGTCTTATACTACTTTATTATACTAATCTACTCTGCTCCTATTATTTAATTGTACTGATACTGTTTAACAGTTTGGTTTTTCTATACCATTTTTCTTGTTTTATTCCCCATTTTAGGCTAAGATATGTTATGATTATAAGAAAAATATCTTCGCAAATCATATCCTCACTTTTCTACGTACACATCCCGTGTCACGAGAGCATGAGGTCTAAAGCTAAAATCTAATTTTAAACAACCACGTTGGAATCCCTGTTTGTTTGCAGTAGAACTCTCGAAACTACAATGGAACTGTCCAAATAGATATACCATTTCCTGTCTACTTAACTCCTTATTTACGACCGAAAAGATTAACAGGGGCGCACTGGAGTCAGCGTAATCTCCACAAGACGAATGCGGTGTACACTTCCACGCTCCATTGTCTCTGACTCACTGTATAAATAAGCTTGTTAGAGCTAATTGCTTTGAACACATTTAGGCAATTAATATCATCCCGCCGTCAAATACCGTCCCATGGAGTGACATTGGGCGGCAATGCACACGATTATGCACCGTACGATTAAGCTAATAAGAGTGCAATGGAAACCATATGGTGTTACTCTTCCGTATTGCTCGCCGATGCAATAGAAACCGTAATCTTTGGGAATAGAGTTGCCTTTTGAATGGTTTTATTCACAGTTTAAATAAAGATGTGATGTAGTGTGTGAATAATGAATTGACGTCCCCTAACGCTTCAAGATGCCTAATCAGTGAGAAGCGTAAGGCGAGCATCAAATCAAACGTACAGATGACCATACACTGATGGTTACAGCTTCGTGTAGATCAATGGTAACAGTAATGAATGTCTTGTAAGTCACAAGGTTCGGTCAAAGCATACGTAGCGGATATAAAATATTTGGACATGTCACTAATGGATTGCCATGCAGTTTAAGCAGTGATAGCCTAGATGTTTTCGATTCAGCTTCTCGCCCCAGGAGTGCTAGGCACCAATCGTGAAGCGCACTTCTTTAGAAAATTATACGATTTATTAAAATTACAAATCTCTTGCTGTATCTAATGTTAAAGGAAAACATCGTAAGCAAACCTGAACACCTTAGAGTTATCCGTCACATTCTCTGAGGAATGTGAAGTTTATGTATGTGCCCCTTGCCTACATGGCAGATGAAAACTTTCAAATATTCATATTCTTTCGTGTTCAAAGATTAAAAACTTTGAAATTCGTTTGACTTTTATCATAAATATTACCCTGAACCCTTTATTTTTTTGTTTCATATAGGCCAGCACTTAGCTACAATATCATATGTGTGCCTAGTAGAAACCTATTCACATTCTTTTTTTAAAGCCCTAGGTTATAGTTTTTGGGAAACATTGACATAGGCGTTCCAATCCTTTGTCATCCGAATCAGGAATAACGAAGAAAGTAGCTTCGTCCTCGTTAGTGGAACCTTTACCTGAAACAGCCTGCCGCGGTTGTGACCCTCCGATAATGAAAGGGGATCTGAGGATATCAGACAGTGGAGGTCCAGCGCGAACTGCCCAAAATTTATTCTATAAAATACCGCTACATGAGCCACATTAATACTCAACGACAATCTCACCTCTGGTTTGCTGAACTGCGCGATTTGATCCTGCGACTTCTCAAACGCCTCTGTGCTTTTGAAGTCTAGCTTCACGCCCTTCTGCTTCGAGTTCACGTTGTTGTACTGCAGCACCGAGTTCAGGAAGTCACCCAGCGACAGGTCCGACGTGGTCGCCGGTGGGTGCGCCATTATGGGTATAGGCGGTCCCTCTTTGCCCGTTATATGTCCTAGGACTATATCTGCTTCTAGCATTGACACCTCGCCTGGATAGTTTATATATTTAGTGACATTTATACATATTGAAACATACTTTTCGATTGTTGTATTAAAATTAAAGCGAGCATCACTTATAACGATGTATGGGATGAAATCGTAAAGCTAGTAGACTTCAACGTTTAGGTGATAATGAAATCAAAAGTTACGTAAATTCATAATAACGTAACACTACGCCTGTAATCCCCGAAGAGGTAGGCAGAGGAGTGTAGAACACTCCCACGTTTCACCAGTTACATTTATGTCCCACTACGGAATAAGTGGTGAGTCTACTTGCAACCAACACGTTTAACGAGGCAGTCACACGACCAATGCGGCAGTCAGTAAGATAAATGGAAAATCATTTATTTAATTCATAACGCTAAAAGGTTACAGAACACAACTCAGAGGTACTCGTACGTATTCTATAAATACTCGTTACATTTCACCCTCTATTTTTACGGCGAAGCACGAATCCGTCGGAGTAATTGTTATTAAGTGCGCGTTCTTAGAATAGGCCCCATCTGGTATCGAACGTTCTGTTTTTATTGGCCACTTAACACTGTATAGTGCTTTTTTAGGCTCGTGATGAGTTCAGAAATTATCTCTTCTGCATCTGTAGCATACGTAATGGTAATAGTAAAAATTGAGAGATTTCTTATATTAATTTAGGTTAAAGCTATACAAGTTTCATTTTATATATACGTTTACAGCGTGCGGGCAAACTTTGTATAATACAAAATATAAATTAATAAAATATAACAGCAAACATTAATTTACTAACTACTTTACTAGATTATTTACTGATTAATTCACTAATAGCTACAATATGACCAGTTCTCCTTCAAACTAAAATGATTAAATACAACGCCGACATAAACCTACTAGCGCCATCTATTTGAATTGTGAGTAAATTTAGTATTGCTAAAGTTCGTTTACAACCGAAATAAGATCATACGAGTTTATTTACATTATATTGTTGTACTGTGTCCCTTATATGCCCCAAGACTGACAAAGTGAATTGGATTATTTATACACTGCAATATATTGTACCAAATAGTTCTATAAGTTCAGAAAAACTTTAAGTAATAACAATTTAACTACTAAACCTATAGAATCCTACAGTCAATAACCATGTAAAAAGTCATTTGTACAGTGAAGAATTATAAGAATTATACTTCAATATGTACTTTGCTATTATTTATTTAGTTATTTATTAATACATCACTTACTTGCTAATGCAGCTTCTAGGTATGTTTTATTATTGACCGCATGTGCCCAAGTCACTGTTGTTAAATTCTTCATAATTTCTTCTTCACCGTTAGTAAAAGCAGCTGTAATTAAAATTATATATTTTTTTAACTTTACTCAAAATAGTACGAAATTTGATATCAGTATGGTAACACTACCAGTTCCAAATGTCAAAAAAAGCCATTGCTTCGTGTGTAAGGTTCGTCTTACTCGGTCTTACCAACCGTAACTATCGCACTTCTATTAATGTCATTTTAACAGAAAACAGAGGAATATTGCGAATATTATCGTTGTCAAGTGGCATAATAGTAGTCAATTGTCAAACAGGTAATGAAATAAAGTAAAATAAACAAAATTAAGGTATACAATGTTGTTTTTTACAATATTTATAATCAAAATACTTACATAATACACTGTTAAGTTTACATATATGTTTCACAAAGTAAATAAAAAGAAATATAACGGATGAAACGTAAACTAACCAAACCAAATGCCTGTCACTTCACCAATGACACTCGCTCTTTATCAATCAGTATTATAGGCGAGATTTTATGTTTTTACAGCCTACAATTTTTGTGGAAATTTTATTGTTTAAATATTCAAATTATGGATTTTACTAGTATCTTCTTAAAATATCTGATTTAATCAGGCTATTTTTTTCTTACGCATTTTAGAATAGGAAAACTATTTATACCTATTGTCCGGTGAAAGTTTTTTTATTTAAATATTATCTTTTTAACGAGGTTTTTTTTCTTTTTGAATTAATTTTAAATATCATTATTCCTACAATTAACTCTTTTCTTTTACTGTCTGTTTCTTACTCCGTGAGTAGGTATTCTCTATGTTTAAAAGTAACTTGTTACCCGATTTCTGTTCAATTTATTATTTAGCATTGCTCAGTTCTTGGAATTTTGAATTAAGATTAGGAAATTTTTCTTTTGACTAATTTTTGTCACTTATTTTTAGAGACCAATTTGTTGAGTTTAGATTAGAGTTTATTTAGCTAGGAACCTAAAGTAGATTCTAATCTAGCTCACGACACCGTTTGATGTCTAGTCTTTGATGATGGAGGCGATGTACTAAAGATTCCTTTGAACTTACGACTGTTTTGTAGTTTCAGTTTTAGTATTAATAGATACTAAAATTGAAGTTGTATTTTGGTACATGCTGTTATGTTTAATAATCTTTTCGTAAATACATGTTTAGTCTATATCACATAACAATGTTTATTTTTAAACGTCGTAGATAAATATTGCCTTGGAGACCAGTTTGTTCGTAAATATATCATCTTTAAAGTTATATTTAAATTCACAAAAAATAACGTCTGCTTTGGATATGATCTTGATCTACAAAATCCATTTTTTTTATTATTACTCATATACATAAGCGTATGTGGTATTTGCATCTCCAATTTGATATAATATGCATCGGTCATCTTTAATCGGACGGAGGTCACGGCCGTGTGGTAAGAATAAAGCTTAGTTCACATTATGCTAACTACTTAAATCAATTTTTATTTCATACAATCATTACAAGGTTTAGACATAAACGTATTATTACGCCCTTAATCCGTGAAGAGGTGTGTAATAGGCTCTTACGTTTCATCGGTTACGTTTACGTATCAATACTGAATACGGGGTGAGCACTGGGCATAAATTCAAAGGCTCAGACAGATTTTCATATAAAAATGTATGTAGTCCTTAAACGTCCCACTGCTGGGCAGCGGTCTATCCCCGCAAAAACTTGAATCTAAATTGTTAGTGTACAATTATGATTTATTCTAACAAGTGTGTTATCGGCCTATTGTAAAGTGAAACTATTTTTTTCAACATTTTTCATATATGTTGAAATTAAAAACGCTTACCACTTTGATGACGTTGTTGGTATAAATGTAAAATCACGCCTGTAATTCCCGAAGAGGTAGGCACACGAGTGAGAAGAGACTTTGTCTCATCTGTGGGGAGAGTCCTGACCGACAATGGAATCATTAAGGAGTTTATGATAAGCTTACATAATATAGTTTATGACTCTATATAAGTCTGGTCGCAAACCCATACAGGTCTTGGATCTAGTAAAAATATTAATTTACGTGTATCGCTGGCAGTGAAAAATAAATTCTAAAAATATTTAAATGAAAACTATCAACCTAAAATACATCAATATTGATCGTAAACAATTTTCTCATGTCCTCGTATTGTTAAACGCTGATATAAATGAAAAGTTTTTACAGATCTTGTGTAGGTATAGGCTACTTTTTATAAGGATATCACAGGGTACGTCACCAACAATAGCCAGGTAGGGGAGCATCGTTAGACATGTGAAGGTCACTCTTGATGCACGCAGTTGATATGACGTCAGGTATCCGTTGACTTTATTGAGCAACAATGTCAAACCTATCAGCATTTGACAGTATTGTTCAATAATTGGACGTCGGTTGTGAATAGAATGGTTTAATATCACAGTTTACGTTTATTATTTGCGAACGTTATCTATCAAATGCAATAGATTTTTTTTAATTGCTTTATTAAAAACGCTTCACATTCGTTATACTAAAATATATACATGCGGGTTGGGGATCGCAGAACACAGCTTCTTACACCACCTACGGTACTGCTCACAGGCGGCCAGGGCATTTAGCTGTGCCTAGGCAGACCTTACCTTCTTGCACTCCGTAACTGACATATAATAACGTAATATATTGCCTGTATTTCCTCGAAGGTCCCATGGAATAAGGCTAGAACCTTTTACCACCCACTCCGAGTTTCAATTTGGAATTCCAAGTTAGATAAACCAGGACCTCTTGTTCAAGCTAGCATCCACTCGGCCAACGAGGCAGTCATACAGTACCACACAGTGTCACACAGATTGAGTAAATAAATATTTCTCTTTGATCATGCCGGTTTTATCGAAACTATATTATATTATCAGATATTATTTCAGATTACCGAATTTTACTTCATTGATTTAACTATTATTTTGAATTTATCTGTTTGCGGAGTAGATCGATTCAAGTCTAAACTGACATCAATTTGTTATTTGCAACGTAGTATTTATAATTTATGAAGAAACAATATAAATAACAAATTTAAAATATTTCTTGTCCTTACTAATCGCCTTTTTGAAGTTTATTTCTTTCTTTCTTTGGTTAACTTGATTTGGATTTCGTCAGCTACTCAATTCTTAGTAATTACAATAGTTATTGTAATAGTTTCATTTGCCTACATAGGAATATATTGTTATTGTAATAGTTTCATTTGCCTACATAGGAATATTTTGTTTTCTAACAAAAGTTTAATCTGTGGTTATTATTAAAAGCGGATGCTAAGCATTCGACCAAATGCAGAAACACATGCATTGAGTTAGAACTCAATTAACATCAACCCTGTTATGCACATGTGTAGATCTACTCTCCAAATGAGAAAGATTAGGTCCGTATTCTGCGAAGGTGACCAAATGGGGGATGGTCTTTCCAAGCCTTATAGAACATTATGAAGAATTTTTGGAAGTGCATATTTCCCCACATGCTTGTCATTCACCGGTACAGCAACCTTGACAACAAGTGCCATTTAATCTTAAAACGAACATTGTTTTTTATATAAGGATTTGAACGCAATTTTCTTTGCATGGGTTGGAACCGCTGGTTAGGTTAGTTTCCCTGACTCCCTTTACCAGCTACCATTGCTACATCTACGAGTACATCATACTTAATAATTGCACCGGTGTTGGAATGGAATCTATAAATTAATATCAGTGCAAGCACACATCTCTCTCTTCTGTTCCTCGAATACCTAATATCGGTAGGATGATAATTTACTGACCTGAAACCGCCAGAGCAAGAAGTAGTCCGATCATGGTGCCCACGGTTCAAAGCGACTAATGTTGGCGTTGCTCCTCGGCGGTCCTCGCAGCCTGGTCTGGCAGGACGCGCTGGCTGATTGCTAAATTGCCCAATTGCACCACGTCCGTTTGATTGAGAATAAACGCCGATTTACGCCTCAAGGACTTCGGGGCTGCTGTGTTACGTTTATCTCCGGTCGCTATAGGCTACGCGACACAGATTCATCTGCGACTTTTTTCGCGAGCCCCTAAAGTTGTATGGTCAAAACTTTTGTTAATCCCATAATGGCCCTTGATTCAATGAGCTAGCCACTATAGACTATCCAATCTGTATCCTGTAACCTGATTTTATCTGTACCATTTATGCGAGTTCTAAAATGTATCACCATTACTCGGTCTTGGTGGTCTCATTAACATTACCATTGACAAAGCTTGCTTAGTAATTTTTGAGCTAGTAATTAACTGTCAATAATTAATGATAAACATACTGATTGCTATTGGCTACCCGATACAGGTTCATCTGCTATTTTTTCCTGACCTCCTATTATACCTAGTGGATATGTTTTGGTAAATATTTCTCTTCTTCATTTTCGTGTCTTCTTTCTGTAGGTCATGTCTCTTCTGATAATCCATTATGCAGATGTTCTTTAACAATTTTCATTTTGTACGATTTTTAGTATTTTGCACTACTAAATTACGAAGTGATCAATAGTGTCTTATTGATCACAAAAGATGTGATACTCTAAGAAAAGTTAACCTTAACTTACCCTTATACTCTTCAAAGCAAGGAAGAGTAGGCTTTTTCTAGGAATAGGAGACCCCACTTAAGACGCATTTGTGCTTTTCTTCAGGCAAATTCGCGTATGTATGAATTTAGTTTCTATAAAAATACAGAGAACTTTCATTCCTCTGATTAAAGCTGCGTCAGACACCGTTAAATAACTTGAGAACTTCTATTAAAATCTGTTATGTTTGTGGATAGAAGTGATTTTTGTTTTGTATTTCGGTGCTGTCCTTCTGGCCCTATAGCTATTATCAGTTCATCAGAATGACCCTGTCCTCCTTTTACTTCCCTTCCCTTCTAAAAGCTAATACTGTTAAATACCTTAAATTCAATATAAAACTAGCGGGTTCGTTAGCCTGAATAATAGAGATTTTCGATAATGTTTACTTAACAATCTTTACGTAACTACACAAGTACAAGATTTATGTTGTAATTTCAATTCTATTGGCTTTTCTTTTTTCTGTATATTGACTACACATAAACCCGCATTCGTTAACTTTACTAGTCCTAAGTAAGTCCTTCACCCTCGTAACAAAATCCACGTGACATTACGAAACCTACTTCTACAATCCACTAGGAATTATCCTCGAATACGAATTGAACAGCTGATATCACTGCCTAGTACACTACTCTCATCACATGTAATAACCGTATTCTACTATAATTTTCACCACGCGGATAGACACACAATCTTTATATATACGTAATATGTGTTATATACATTCGTACGTACATATATACACGGCAACATTAACTTTGCTCCCCATGCAACGCACGTACCTACATATTTATTTTTTGTTTAACCCACCGTCAGCACCTAACTACATTTCCTTTTGTTTACAGATAATGCGATAAGTTTCTAGATAAGTTTACTTGGTATCTTCCACAAGCCTATCTACTTTCATTATCTACTGATCAATATTCATAAGATTAGGAACTTGGTTGTAACGTTCACCATTTGGTGTAAAGTTCATTTGTTGGTTGTAACGTTCACCATTTGGTGTAAAGTTCATTTGTTGGTTGTAACGTTCATTTGTTGTAGATAGAGTAGGTTATGAATGCTGCTCCAAGTCTATCTATCTATCTCTCAAGACTATCATCCATACATTGCGAATACTCCTTTAATCAGGTTCGGTCTTTCTTCATAGTTATAGCGAGGTACGTTCAATTTATAAGGTGCACACCGTTAATGAAAAAGAGACGTGCCAGGAATCCAGACTAGACTTCGACGCTGCGTTCTGAACCATTACTGTTCCATTAAAACATAATGTAAAGAGGTAGGCAGAGGCGTGTAGTACACTCACACGTTTCACTTACGTTTACGTCCCACTATGGATATAGAGAGTGAGCCTATTAGCATACAC
>DWTO01000834.1:0-18672 GCA_018244755.1 Jemadia pseudognetus | reverse complement strand
GGTTCTATACAATTACCAATCGATCAATATATTGTATAAACTCAAAATTTCATATGACATTATCCGTGTATTTTTAGTACATTCCCGTTGAGAGGCTCGAAATATGTAACCGGAATTGGGGTCTATTCAATTATCAATCGATAAACATTAAGCATAAACTAAAAATTTCGTATGACATTATAAGGTACGATAGACAGACTTAAAGTATCGTGACCTCACTTCAGTAATTTTCGAAGCGGTATGCGAAGGAATGTAGTACACTCCCATGTTTCGCTAGATAGACTCGATGATCGTCAAAGTCATGTTGATATTAAGTGTCGCTTACGTTGTTTCCCAGTGAGAAAAAAAGTCCAAAAATACTCACAGAACTCTTGCAACATATAATTAATAACGTAAGGCTAAAGTGTGAGTTTAACGCTACATCGACAACATAATATTGGTCTGCGTTAACATGAGGTCATTGTGACCTGCTCACTCTTTCCTTTTTCCTAATCAGTTCCATTGTTCGTACGTGATGATTTCAAGTTGTCATAGAACGTTAGTGCAGGTAGAAAATACAAATATTTTATAAAGAAATCCACTGTTTTCCTTATGTCCAGGTGGCAAACAGACCCACTTTTGTTGGTCGTGAGTAATCACAGTTACCAGAAAAAGCGTGTTCTGTGCTAAGTGTAATGCAAACAATGAATATTCCATATCAACTACGTGCGTAGAATATCCGTCAGCAGGTGACCGGGACGGGTAAAATTTTGTATGACTAAACAACAAAAGTATTACCTATTTTCGCGGTTAGTCACACAATTTCTAATATAATGCTCTATGTGGTAAAACCATTGAGTAAGTAATGTACCTACCTGTATTACATATATTGATTCAAGTGTATACCAATACAGCGATTTTTACTAATGATTTTTTTCTTAACCCTTTTTTATTGTTCTACTATTGATTACGTAAAGGAAATAAATATAACAAATTAACATTTTACATATTGACATAATTGTATTGTTGCCTTTACGACTGTATGCACTAAGTCGACCTTATCAAACAAATTTTCCACCAGAGAGCCAAGTGCAAGATATTTCAATATGAAATAAGTTCATGCCCACTTTTTCTGTGAACGTAAATGAAATAAAAATAATAATTAGGAAATAGATAATTTGTATTGCGGGTGCGTTTATATAAATGCAGATTGACTAATATTCCGCGGGTTACGGTTCTTTGAATACGTTAATAGTGTTAGGCGTCACTTTGTCTTAATGCATCGTCAGTAAACTAATATGATTTCACTCTGACACATTTCGCGAGTGAAGCACTTTGTCATTATTACGCTAAGTAATCTACACACGTCTTTTAAACGGTCTATTACATATATAAATAACCAAATGCTGTGAGGAAAGTAGGTACATTGAATAAAAAAAACATATATTTGGATTGAATGCAAGCTTTCATCTGTAAAGCACACCAAAATATTTCGCCCGCTTCTTCGGCACGGATCACAGTTGAGCATCAGTGAACCTAGCGGAAGTGGGAATCCAAACTTGTCCCATATAAACAAACAGTCGTACCACTTTTCTTCGTATAATGTTACATGTAACCTTACTATCTATTCAACAGTTGTATTCAACAGTCACGTAACAAAACGTACAATTACAAAACAAAAGGACTCAAAAGTGCTTATATACACATTAAGGCCAACATATTTTTTGCATCTACTGAACAATAAGGCTCATTAGGCTTAGCGCTCGAAATGTCAAAACGATATAATAAAAAGGAAATTGTAGGATATGACTCGGACGAGGATGTTTTTTTTTAATTCTCCATCTGCAAATTGCAGCATAAATAATAGCAAAGAGAATACCGCGATTATGTATATGCCAGTACAAAATACTTCACAGCGATGAGGGCCCGCAGAATGAGGCAGTTATTACGGAGAAACTTTTCAGTATAAAAAAGTGAACATTCCAAAAGACTTCCAAAACATTCGGTGAAAATTCTGTTTTTTTTTAAATATTGCTTTTAAGTATGTAATAAAGACTAGAGAGTCGCACCGGCCAACTATGATCGGTCAATTTGAATTCTAGAATATTCAATTATACTGTTGAATAAGTCATTTTATCGAAAAGAGTATTGCGATTTTTTTCTTCTCGCTTTTTTCTTTTGGGTCACAGCACTTGTTCGGTTTATAAAACCTATGATGATCGTGCTAAGCATTCAAATATTTGCTTTAAGTGGGAGTAGAATCCAGGATCAGTCAGGTTTACTATCCACTGGACTAACAGAGCCGCCACATTAGCAACTATAATAAAACAAAAGTTTTTAATATGAATTTAAAATCCGAATGCTTTGAAGATACAAACGAATTGAAGTTTCAACTTTGTCATTTCATAGATCAACGCCCTTCACTGTTCTTACGTGTGTTAACAAGAACCCAAAGCGCATGACATAAACATGTTTCACATATAAAGCCCGTTTCACATATAAACTCGACTTCCTCATTAGACAAGCGCTAGGAACAAAACGAGCGAGCGAACGTGCTAAATACGAAATTAGCGAATGTATGAGAAACTTAGGATAATTTCGCACCTTCGTCTTGAGTATGAAGTGTAAGGGTGAGACTACATCGAGCAATTTTTCACCAACGTTTCGTAACTAAAAAGATCGATATGAAACATGTCATCTGAAACGGACTCAATGTGGAACATCTTTGTTTCTTCTATTTATTTGTATATTTATTTACTAAAATTTATAACGAATAAATAGTAAAAGTCCCTGTTCTAGGTTATAAAACCTGTGTTAATGGATACCTTGAAATCCTATTTCCATTTAATGAGTATGACAGCCTAGCACTACAAGGAATACATGATAGTCGTTCAAATTCCATATAAAACATAAAAGGTTGTTCTTATTACCTATTGTATTTAAGTATTAAATAATACCCATTCTACATTAATACTAGTATCAAACGGTCAAGAACATACTGACGTTTCATTGCTGTTAAAGTTCCTAGACTGGATAACACACGATTTCATGTAAAATACAGTGGATGAGATGATAATCAATTCGACATAAATGTAACCACTCTCTGTTAAGATCCAAGTCATTATTACTAGAAAGAACTTCTTGTAATTATGTTCAAAAATATAAAATACATTTGAACATTATATTTGCCTAATGTGAACCCGACCTACAGCTGTAAGTTTTATGGATTTGTTGACGTGATATCGCAAAGAATGTTTTTGTCGTAGACAATAAATAATGAAGGTGATTCATTTCTCAGAAACAGTTGTGTAAGACACTCGGGGGAAGTCAACGGGAAAGGGATTAAGTCCACATTATTTGAGCGTCTGTTGCGACTTCGTAATTTATATGTTTCAAGTTAGATGTCAAACTGTCTCGTTCATTTTACCTTCTATTAATCTTTCTTTATATTCATGTATCTTTAAAAAAAATGAAAATGAGCAAATCGACAGAAGTTCTTGCATAATTTTTTTTAATAGTTAATTAGTACCTAATAGTGCGAATTTTGTCTTATTAATTCTTAATGATATCAAAATATTACAGAAACGGGCAAAGCATTCAATAAACTGAACCGCTATTGGACGTATTATAAATAAGAAGGTTAACAAGTAATTTTCCTAGCGACGTCGTTCAACCCCTGTCGTATCCACCCTTTCGTTAAATAACGCCCTAAGTAAACCATATACGATATTCATAGAACAAGTTATGACCTATTCCCCTCCATACACAGATTTATCCAGCGCGATAAAGCACGTTATACAAGCGCGTTTAATTAGCGAACGTGATGAGAAAAAACCTCGGCGTGTGTACATGAACTAATACGGTTGCGATTTACGGAAACGAGTATTCGTAATATTGTTGAGCGGTATTCATAAATGTTCGGTTAATGCATTAATGTGGGAGTGGTTCTGCATTCCTCTGCCTACCTCTTCGGGGATTACAGGCGTGAAGTTACTTTTTTTTTCGGTTAATGCATTTAATTGTAATTTATTGAAAAATAATTTTATATATACATATATATATATTTTGGACAGCTATTCATACGCGTAGGTGAAATACAGTTAAAAAGATCTGCATTTCGAGGATATTATTACCTAAGCGATTTCTTCCGTGTGACTGTTGTCCACACTAGTTGTATTTTTATTTTATTTACATACATAACGATATTACAGAGAGAGAGAGACAGAGAACAAGTAGCAAGTAACTTGATAAAGAAGGAATTCTCGTGCTGCTCCTTTAATTATGTGTCCTTTAAACCTCACCCGCAACGCCCAGGTCAGGTCAATAAACACTATACCAATAACTAATAAGCCAGTCGCCAAGTAAATTGGTAAACGTACGCCGGAAGTCGACATTAATCAGACAATGTTTAAACGCTCGAAGAGTTATTCTCCGATAATTCTCGAGACCGTCGCGACCGATCGTCAATCAGTCATGTCGCGGCCTGTCCGCGACGTAGGTACATATTGTCAACATTACTTACTCGGGACATCCTAAGGAGTGTAAGATGTTAAATGTTAAGTGTTATTAAAAAAGGTATTTCATTCACGGTTAATTGAAATATGCAGACGGCATACCTACGTATAAAAAGGATTGAATTTTTCTGATCCTAAGGTACTCAAAGATGAGATAAAAGTCTAAATAAAATTTGTTTTTCAACGTCTACTTTTACATCTATGCCTTTCTCACATCGTTTGTAAAAATTCTGTATGCCGCAAAAAGCATGTGGCGTATCTGGCCTCGAAATGCGATCTACCAGGGCTACCTTCATTTGTCCATCATCCTTAAGTGATCCGCCTCGATGGTCTTCTTATTTACATAGGAATTACTGCATATTTACAGATCAATCACTCCATACATGCAACTGCAGCAATATTTAAAAAGCAAAGGTAACAAAGGAAATCGAAAGACCGGGAGAGAGTATACCAAAACGGTTTTCGGACTGGATATAAGAACATCTAATAAAAAAAGGTATCCAATAACTGATAACTATTCTATCATTACCGTTACATACAAAGATAAACGAACGTAAAGCGCGAAGATCAATATCGATTGAAGTCAGAGAGAGGGATAGAAAGAAATAAATACAATCATATGATTGTTTGTATGTCCTTATTATGTCATTAATATATCCTTTACACGAAGACGATGTCATGTAAGCCTCAACAGAACGACTGAACGTAATAAAGATAAATGATCTGCCGATTACAATATGTCGTTCCTGCAATCACATCCATTAGGATATATTATTTCATTGAACATATCTCCCGTGAATCTTTCTTCCTATCTATAATATTTGAATAGCAATTGTTTTATTGAGACAATAAAAATATATTTAACCTATTCTGACCATGATACTGCTGTTTATGGTGTTCCCATTCAGTCATAAGGTAATGGAAGAATTTTGTACATAAATTAACGGTCGGTTTCGTTTTGATGGTACGCAGCAATTCAATGTTTTTGCTTTTTGTTTGATATGTATTTATAATTAGGCTGACTTGTAAACATGACAATATATCAAATAATCATCTTCCCAGGTACAATACAAGCGATGGATAACAAGTACCTATTCCGGGTTGAATGACAATTATAATGACATCTGCAGACTTCAGCGACCACTCAGTATCAGGTGCGTTAGATGGAAAAGTTGGTCATTTTTTAACATCTCCTAACCTGGTCTTGAATAAATATCTTTGTGAAGAAATGTGATATACATTCAATAATCTATGCATTTTAACCGATGATTGTCAGCAATTCGTTTGTTAGTTATATCAACTGAGTTGAATTCAACTTAATTATTTTGAGAGCTCCGTGCACAAGTTTTGACCGTCTACGAATACGTTATTGCGTTCCACATTTATAAAACATTATCATAATATATATAGTACCTACGTTTTTATCTTAACAAAGTTGTTCTCCCACCCCGAAGGTTTCCGCAGGCTATATTTCTCGGCGTGACGGCTTGATCGTTAGCGGGGGCTAATATTTTTCGAGGCCTCATTCGCGGACATATTGCATGTCATCATTTGTCCCGAGATTGTAAATTTTTGACATACGGTCCAATACGGAAGATATGAGCAGTATTGAAAAGATTTTTCTTTTTAAATATCCACAAAATCAATTGACAGGACCAAAAATAAAAATAGATATTATTAAAATATCCTCGCCTTTCACTTAAATTGGAGAGGATCTCCTCTAAAATTAGATTGCTAGTTGCACCTCAATCATGTGACGTTATTGATTGAAGAACAGTGAAGCTGAGGCGAAGTAATAGCAGTGATTGCCTAGAGATTTGCAATTCAGTCTTCCACTCCGAAGCCCGAGCGGAAATCCTGGCGCACATCTCTTTACAAAATATGTGATATAAAATTAAATATCACGGAAAACTGCACACCGTAGATTTGATAAAAAAAAATGTTCTCTAGAACGTGTGAAGTCTGCCAAACAGTACTTGGTCGGCGTGGCAGTCCAATAGCTTAACCCTCTAATTCTGATAGGAAACCCGTGGGCAGGAGAGGAACGATGAAAAAGATCGAGAGAGAGAAGCGAAGTCAATACTCAAGCCGGACGTTCTCAACGGAATCGCCAAGAGCACTAATTAAAAACGAACGACTCCTTTAGCTTCATAGAATTTATTAGCAATGGGTCCAGAGTGGAAACTGTTAAACATGTATCTACCTACATACATATATACGTACATTATAGAATTTTACTAGAGTCGAAATCTACACATTGCGGCTATCGGCGGGACGCATAAAGAAGAACCTCAGCTATGTTCAAATCTATTCGGGCTATCTCGAAAATTACCATTATCGGTTAAACTATTAGATAATACAAATACCATAAAAGGAGACAGTAATAGTATAGGGGCGCATCGTTAAAACGCTGATCGCTTATAAATAAAACCAACTGGAGTCCATCTAGATGGAGATTAATTGCTTCAAACCAGGCTCATAGCTACTCGCCTAATGCGATTATCTTGTACCCGAAACAGTGGGTCTTTCAGTAATTTTTATTTATTCGCCAGTTAACGTGCCCGCCCGTTGTCTTATGAGTGGACCGTTAGCGCACCGCTGCATCTGAGATCTGTTTTTACCACAATTTTAATAGGAATGTATGTGTTAAGAATATTTTAATTGTGGTTTTTAATTTATTGTACTTCTTTCACACAAAAGCAAACTTTTGCAGAAACTTTTTTAGTATCCCCGTTATTATCCGATAGAGACAAAATATATCGGAATGATGTGGAGTAGCAAAATAGAGAACCAAGTGAATCTAAATATAAGCCCGACTATATCGGGAGTACCTACTCGAACGGAATAAATTGTATTCAAAGGAAAACAGTAATACGTATGTACGTACATACATATTTAAAATTGGCAATTAAATACTATTAGAACATCGCGATAAAAACAAACCTATACAGATTTACTTGATATGCGGCGAATCCGTTCTTTTGTTCCCGAAACCCAACCACTGACTCAATCGTGGAGTGAGTCAGTCACACAAGAATGTACATCGCGTCGCCGGTCACCAATTTATTACAATGACAACCATATTACTCGCGGTCAGTTTATTGATTGGTCGAATTGACTCGTTAACAGGACTTCAAATGTTTTGACGTTCAGTGCACCGCCGTCGATTCACTTTGCTCATTTTTCGGTGTTGTATGGATACCCTACATACGATCTGTTATAATTTCATCATTCAAGTATTATATCTTGTCTTATATTATCACGTGTAGTCCCTTACGGGGTAAGCCGAGGGCATTACATTCCAAACATCTCTATCCTGACAACCCTAAAGAGTTTTTTATACGTTCAGTTTTATAAACAGGCAAACGGACCACCTGATGGTAAGTGGTCACCGTCGGCTACGGACATTCGCAAAACCCGAAGGGTGGCCAATACGCCGCCGGCTTTAAAGGGCTCTCTTTCTTCTACATTCATCATTTATATAATTTTATTCATCGTGTACTTTTACCATGACAATATGTCATTAGCACGCATAATAGCGTTAAAATAAATTGATTACCTTTTCGTAGTAAGTAAACAAAAATAACGATAATCTTTTTTTTTAAATTAGATAATATATCATTTATACATACATAAAAAGGAGCAATTACTTCACTCAAAAAACATCTAAAGTATATATTTTATTTACATTTTATGATCGGTGGACCCTTCGAATTCTCTTTTTCAATAACAATAATATACTTTCCCTTAACTGTCTCGTTGGTCGTGTTGTTTGTAAGTGCGACTGTCGATCAGGAGGTCCCGGGTTCGATTCCCGGGTCGGCCACTATAGAATTTTTATAATTTACATTTTCTAGTAGTGGCTTGGAGTCACGATTTGTGCCCGGTGCATAGCAATAGGCTCACCACCTATTCCATAGTGAGAGGTAAACGTAACTGGTGAAACGTGGGAGTGTACTACATTCCTCTGCCTACCTCTTCGGGAATTGATCATACAGGTGTGATGTTACGCCTATCACATACAGTTCACGTAACAAACACTACGAAACTATAACGACATCTCGAATACAAATCTTCCCCGGCAATACACGCTCTGCAATGGACACACTCAAACGGCAATCTAGGTAACTCGAACCAATTTTTTCGTTACTCTCTTCTAGGATGTGTTGCACCATCAGTGAACGTGCGATGTAAAGTAAAATTCTCTTCAATAAATCGGATTTCAATTCTATTCAAAATTTTACTATCCATGCGTGTTATCCCTGAAGAGATAGGCAGAGGAGTGTAATAAACTCCCACGTTTCACCAGTTACGTTTGCGTCCCAATATGGAATAGGTGGTGGCCCATTGTCATGAACCGGGCAAAAATTTAATAGCAAGTGATATTTAAATTTAAAACGCACATTGTTAAGCGGTGCGCGCTAGCATTTGAACCCGGTAAACCCGAAATTTCAAACCCCTAGGCTATCACTGTTATTTTTAACGTATAATTTAATAATACAGACTTAACATAATTACATACTCGGACGTACAGAGTACGAGCTTATATAAGTAAGTTAAACCAAAATTAAGATTTTTATGAAGAATTTCAGAATAAACGAGCAAAATAAATATCGACAATTCCATAGCCGTGCAACTAAATTAGCTTCTCTCTCATCGTCCGCAATAAAATATGTCCCTTTTATCCGGATAGGATTCCTACATGGTGCTTATAAAGCGTTATTAGATTAACGTGGACCGAACGAAAGGAATTGAAATCTAAATTGGCTATCAGAATCCCCGTATAGGAGTTGTTTCGTGTGTGGATACCTACATACATATATTTTTATCTTCGCTCTCGTTACAACATTGCTCGTTCGCCACTCCCTGCAAAGGCTGGGAACAATTAGTATTGTGTCCGACACCTGCCTATTGCTTTGATTTTAATAGATTTTAGAAATTATTTTTAAGGGTTACGAAGCATTACGATTTTATACATTAAGGATTAGTTACATTACGATTGAAGCACTAGGTGGAAATTCCAAATTAACCGATTAACAAATTTAAGCATTTAAGTGCGATACAATCAGAATTTAATTGCCTACTGCATCATGTTTATGAAGTTCGGATTCGTATACTTCATAAGTGTGTTTTAGTAATAATATTATAATTTTTTATATTCAGACGTGGAGAATTCCTAACTCTCATTAGAACAATGCTAGGTGCCTGCTAAGGAAAGAAACCATTCCGAATAGGAAACAGTTAGTAGTATCAATCGAAATTTCATTCAACCGTAATTTACCAAGGAATATGGAATATACAAATAAGTACGCAAAGAGCAGAAGATCGACCACAGTGGCGTGGTATAAGAGAGGCCTATGTCCAGCAGTGGGCGGGAATAGGCTGTCGATGCGGATTGAATAAACGAATTTAGAGCAGAGGTTCGCTCACTTATAAATACTGTCACCGCGATATTTAGAAAGAAATATGAAAACCGCGAGAATATGGCGCGTAAGGAAATTGTGTTTCCTCAGCGACCGGCCGCTGATCACGTTACGTGCAAATGCGTGTAAAATTGAGGAGAGATTGCTTCTCGCGCGCCGCGCACACCGTCACGTAACATGGCACATGTGTTGCGGCTTCGATACGGACCTATCACAAATTTATTAAATAATGTTTGTATACCTATATGTATATATTTATTTATATTTTTTTGCCAAGTAGGTCAGACGATGGGAAAGGTCAAAAATTTTGCGAAACGGCGTGTGTATATGAAGAGAGTGACGTATGTAAGAGGCATGTTTGGCTTGTAAGATTAAAGATATTTGGCATTCAGTGTTATGTATATCACATACGTGACTGCCTCGTTGGTCGAGTAGCAGCGACCGCGTCTGCTGATCGAGAGGTCCTGGGTTTGAGTCCCGGGTCGCGTACTATAGGATTCAGTACGTGCATCGACTTTACAACTACGGTTACCGTATACCGGACCGTCAGAAGGGACCGTTACATTAGAGTACACTCACCTTGGTCAAAATACCGGCTGGTTACTAAAGCCTTATGTCTAAAGGCGCTCGGTGAATAACGTGAATATCGGTGTAACATGCGGCCGCCTTTAATGCGTTTTATTACGTGTAAACGAAAATTTGATACGTCACTCGCTCCCGCAGATGAAACGCCGAGTGGGTATGTACTCGTAGTCGACGACGCCGGCCGAGCCTTTTGCGTATGTGCTCATTTTATAATGATACGATTGCGAGGTGAAGCTTTTTTGTATCTTTCAAATATCATATCGATAACATTATTGGCTGATGGCGGAGTCAGCTGTTTTCGAAACCAGCATACGGGTATGAAGAGAATTTTGAATATAGAAGAAGTGCATCATTTCTGTAAGGATTGGGATATACGAGTAGGTGCTCTTTGACTACCCCGTAAGAGACCTGGTACATAGTTATAAAAATAAATTAGGTACTTCGAACATACAACTAACATACAGTATGTACAAATGAATGTAACGTAGATAATTTTTTGTCGTTTATTACGATTGTTCTCTTTTTAAAAGTACACATCAAATATGATTTTCACTTCACATTATCCCGTTTCCAATGGACATACTGCTGAAAAAAATTTACAGGCTAATCAGTGCCACTGTACACTGTACATTATAGGTATATAGTACATAGCATATGTAATGTGCTTTTATTTATTATCACCATATATAACATTACTTTAAATACAAAAGAATTAAGGATGGCTTTATAAATTGTCCATCTGAAAAACTGAACGCTTCCCTCGCTCTTTATGGCGTTAAACAATAGTGATCCCATTGTTATATCTTAATCTGAACCGTTTAAACAATCCAATCCGTGGCACCATTACATACTCACAGCACACAAATACTAGACAACATTGTCTAAACGAAGTTGAATATTTCAAGGATGATCTTTTTATAACCATAATTATTTTCTACACAACATCCAACACTGTAAAGAATCAAGTCCAAATCGAACGAGAATCAGAATTGTACGTACGTGTTACACGCACACACTTCATTAATCGCAAAACGTCCGACGATCGATTGCGTAGCGAACACAAATATTGGCAACCGATTACACCGTCACGTGACACAAGACGCGGTAGCAAATATTTATTTTTATTTTATACAAACAAACAAACGAACGGACGGACGAAATAACGCTCGTTACAATGAATCATGTCATGTTGTAATCACGCAACGCCTTCAATTTAAAACAAATAAGAAAACATTGAAACTCTTGCACGCCTTGCTCTCGTTCGAATAATTTTTATTCATTTGGATAGGGCCGCCCCTCATTCATAAATGTTAAGCATATGCAATCGGTCACGAAAAGAAATAAACATACCAATAATTAAACATCTCCCTACAGGATTAAGTCATTCAATTCATTACGTAAGCAATATCGTTGTGAATTTAAGATTTACAAACACATGAGAAGTTACACAGTGAGGTGTCTTAGTCCTTTCAAATCTAAATCAAAACTTCTAAAGTACTAATTATAATTGAGTAATTTCCTGTATTGAATATTGGACATAAATTGGAAAGCATATACAGTTAAAAACAGCTATTTATTGATTATTACAATTACAAGATTAAGAGGTTCATATATGTGTGATGATATAGGTACATGCCCGGGATAATTACGGTAATAAGCTTACCAACATTGTGGGACATAAACGTAACTAGTGATAGGAGTGTACTAAACGCCTCTGTCTACGTCTTCGGAGGTTACAGGCGTGATGTTACGTTAAGAGTTTAATATATGTATTAAACGCAACATTGTAATTGAGTAGTAGTTTCTAGTAGTGTCTCGGAGTCTGGATTTGTGCCCGGTGCATGGCAATAGACTCACCACCTATTCCATAGTGGGACGTAACTGGCGAATTGTGAGAGTGTTCTACACTCTTCTGCCTATCTCTTCGTGGATAACAGGCGTGATGTTACATTGTAATTGAGAGCAAAATAACATTAAATAGCTCGGGAGCTGTCACCAGTTTGTAATGGATAAATGAGGTACGACCCGGTACATTTTCGGCGAAAACTTGTTACAGTAGCGGTGCCCAGGGATTTTTATTAAAGTTTTAATTCGCACCATAAATCGGTCACGCGACCGTGTAACGGGCGGTTTTATTTAATCGCTATTGCATCGTATCCAGTTAAATACTTTTATAATTAGGTTTATTGGCTGTGTTGACTCGTTCCGAGTCTCGCGTGCCGATGCGTCGGGGATTTACGAGTGGCGGGCTAACGCGGCCGGGCACCTGAACGCATGTACGAAAACGAAAACAAAACAAATGAACGAACTTAAAAAAAGCCAGTTTCTGTGTACCCTTTATTAGTTCGTGTAAATTTTATCAGTGATCTTGACAATTGGCTGGTTTTCGGCGGAATTACTACGCGATGCATTAGCGCGCGGTACGTCCGTATTAATTTACGAACGTCGAAACTTATCGTTAACTTTATCGAAATTCAATTAAATCTTAATAAATACATTTGGGCACTTGGTGCGATTAAACATGTTTCTTATCTACGCTGCATTAAATTAATTACTCGTATATGCGGGACGTAAAATCATGATTGGCGACCACTCCATCCAGAACGACATACCATCGATCCCTCATATTAGCTAATAGACACACAGACGCACCATTTTATTCATGTTATTATTATAACAATAGCGAGCTCTGATTAGAATTTAATGGGACCTGAGAAGCAATTACAAACTTGCTGTTTTCATTCCAAAAATCCATGTCACTCACTCACTCATTCCACTCTGTCGCAATCAATTCTCAAAACTGTAAACACTAATCCCTATCATAAACAATAAACCATTGTCACTCCATGATGGATGTGAGTTAATTAAACCGTGCATATTTTATGATTAATGTTTATTAAAACATTAAAAGACATTAAAATTAAATGCAAGACATTAAAATGCGATAAATAGATTACATTATGTATTGGCGATTTGTTTATGGACTGCGACAACTGCGTTTACGGACAAACGACAACGTTTATGGACTGCGATTTTTAAGTTTAAAATAACTAGGGAGATATTACCGTCAACAATGGCGCGGTGGCGATGTAATAATAATAAAACATCGCCAATTGTGCGCCGAAGCGTTATCGCCATAGCATCGTTCATAGCCAGAACTATGCCATCGCAGTAAAGGGTTATTTATCACGCCACGCGGTCACTCAGCATATACACACACATACACCCCACTCATTCCACATTCGAAACGGGACGTCCACGAATTACCAACGTGATCCATGGTCACTTATCTCTACTGAATCAAGTCACTTATCTGTATTGAATAGAGCCAAGAATGTGGCAGAAACAGGACATCTCCTTTCATGAACCATCATATGGCTACCTTAGTCATATCATCATGTTGTGGACAGAAAATGTAATGAGCGCTATTTGCAAATAATTGACGGACAATATTGTTTGATGCATTTAGATATGTCAGCGGTCTGTATACCTTTACTATTATTATGAACTCACGGAAGTTCGTTTACGGGGTAGGCAGATAGCACTGAGTGTCAAATATCTGTATAATCCTTACAGACCTGCCGTGCTTACTCTACATTCTGCACTCCCATTATAATTGTCCATCATGATTAGTGAGCCGTGGTCTCCCTTTGCACCGACATCCATCGACATTCGAAATTGTATAATTGCTTTGTCATTTTCTCATCAGCAATTCGCTTCAGGCGTTATACCACCAGTACAACTGGTAAAACGTGTGAGTGTAATACACTCCTCTGCCTACCTCTTCGGGGCATTACAGGCGTGGTGTTACATTATACACGGATACATTATACATAGATACATAAGATGAATCCTCAGTGTATATCCAACTGGCGAACGGCAGCGATGCGCGAAGTGGGACGAGCGGTCACTAAATCATTCCGTGGTTGCTCAACCACTAAATTAGATCCTCGCCCAATGAAAAGATTGTCTCTCTCTCGCGCCAATATTGCTATGGATCGCTGTACGTGCAAGTTTCATATTTTTTTGCAATCATGTTCCTACGTTCTGTTATAAAAACGTACAATTAAATTAAATTATGAAATGTTTGCTCGAAGAAGTTTTATGTAAGTTTATTTAAAATAACTTCACCCTCAGTCAATATTGGCCCACAGTTGGTAATAAGCCTCCTCAAGAGAAAGCCACTGAGGTCGAAAAAAAAATCCTAACAACACGCCTGTAATCCCCGAAGAGGCAGGCAGACGAATGCAGAACACTCCCAGGTGTCATTAAAATATAATGGTTACATATATAACCTACATATCTTCACGCCAGCTTCCTTGCGGGGTAGACATTTTTAACATAATGGCCAACATCGTTAATTGTATTAAATTTACTTACGTTCTGTATGGTGGCGTTACCACCATTACTACAAGTAACACTTACAGTAATGGTGCGCGTCAGGTTTTAAAAAAAACGTTTGCATAAATATGTGGTTCCTGTGGGAAGGTAGACAGTGACTGTTGCGTGTACATATCCAGTACACCTCCATGGCACTGCCACCCTCGCGTTTTGGACGGTAGCTACTCATTACCGTACCAGTTTTATTCCCATTTCTCGTGACATTGTTCCATAATAAAATTATTCACGTCAGTGTGTGTGTGTTCCTGTTCGTAAAACTCAATTTTCTAAATACTATTTCAACACACACCCGTGTTGACGTCGCATTATGAACCAACTCGAAATTTATAATTCAATTTTGATCCTTGCAGTCGATAAGCGAACTCTTACCACGCGTGCGACAATTCGATTCCAACTCGATACACACACGAAAGTATTTATGTCGATAAAGCAGGTAATTGTTATATTTGTGTGTATATTTTAAAGGTGGGACTGTACATACAAAATACAATATATATAAATTTTGTAGTTCACGACAGAAATAATTTTGAAATAATCAATTCCATCTTTACAGATAGTAAAGATTGCGATATTTCCAAACCAGACAATATGATCCCAAATAAAGTACGAACTGTAGTAATTTAACGAACGATAAACTACGTAGGTATATAAGTCTAGATACGTACTCACATAGAATGATAGACAGTAAAGCTACATATTTGATGATGAAAAAAATGATTGATATGATATCGTACTAAGACAATGAATAGGTATTGAATTGCGTTTGCGAAATTTTGGGAGATTCATAGTACAGGGTCGCACGGGACCCATGTTATGATGTGCAAGCACAAAATGCTACAATGAACTTACTGAAGCGTTGGAGCGACCTCATAATAAAAATGCAATTTTCCGACCGTCACAGTCCACAAATTATTAAGCTCCACGACGGCAGCCTTCGTGAGAGAGTTCGAGAGAGAGAGAGAGTTCGCAGGGAGCAGTACTCCCTGCGAACGCTGAACATTACTGTTCAGTGTTCTTACGGTTCGCATATACTTAATTATTAGTAAAAGGCAATTTGGTTTCGGTACATTAAATGATTCATCTGAACTTGAGCAACAGGTGCGGGTTAAATATATTGCAAAATTGTGGCCATCTTGTACTGAATTATCAATATAGTACCTATAGCCCTAAGATATCTGCAAAATAAACAATGACGTTGAGTAATCTGATATAAGTATTCTGCTGCAATCAAATGTAATGAGTGTATATTAAATACAGTAGTCAATTTGTACCTTATTGTACCGTAATTGAAACGACCGGGCGAAAAAGACGGATTATCTTCCTCGAATTTATTTTCTTTTTATGAAAATCCCTCTCTTTTTAAATTTTATTATTTGTTAAGACTTAAAACTACTACACTAATGTTTAAAAAATTCATTACTTTTTTGCCGACTGCCTTATTTCATTTTGACTGTCGGCCTTATTTTGAGTTTCGAACGCGTGCCCGGCTCGAGTAATATTGGATTTTTCTAAAAAAAATTCTAGTAGTGGCTCGGAGTATGGATTAGTGCCCGTGTTAGTGTTTGATAAAAGCTTTAAATACAGGCGAAATGGTACGTTTTTTAGTTCCTTTTTTATATTACGAAATGGAACATTTATCAAAACTATACAAAAATACAAACATTATTTAACAGAACATTTCAGTATTATGGCATGACGCACATGATGACAACTCTGCGATTTAAACGAAAAAAATTAAACCGTACGATCCAATAGCGCGCATTATGGTCATAATTTTACACGCGCCAATCGATTGACCGTATTCAAAATTCGAACGTACGTGGCACGCGAGGAAAAGAACGAAACGTCAACACGGATTGACGTTGTACGGGAGTCGAACGGGAATCAATTTAAACTCGCCACTGGACGACAGCCAACTTCCAGTCCAGTAATTGTGTTTACCCAATCGCCCGGACGGACCTCTGTTTGTTTTTTGGCCGTGCGACTCCGAAATTCTTTTGATGACCCAAAGCGATGCTAGCTTTGGCAAAAAAAAATTAACACGAATAAGCTTAACTATCTATGGTCTCGTGTTAATTAAACGACTATTTTTTATAAAAAAGAATGTAAATATCATTAAGTAAAATAAATCAAGATAAGTATAATGAGTTTAAAAACACATTTATGTCCCTTCACAATTATTCATGCCCAACCGTCATGGTCAGCGTGGGGATTATGGGAAAAAACCCGTCAACGGAGGCATATGTTCAGCTGTGGACTAAAACAGGCTCATGACGATGAAGTAGTGCTTAGTAAAGCCAGTATGGTAGAATAGCATAAACCGTCTTTATTCTTATAAGAAAATCGTATTCATTAGTGATATCTTACAGGGTTAATTAATATAATCATAGAAGACTGACATGATAATATTTTTATCCTGAATTCGACTAGATAAAATAACAAGAAACGTAACATCACACCTGTAATCGCCAAGAGGTAGACAGAGGAGTGTCGTACATTCCCAGATCTTTGTCCAATAGCACAGGATAAAAGTATAAAAAAAATTGCTCTACATGTAACAAGTGTATAGCGCCTCTCAATGTTCACCGATACTCATACATATTCCCGTATAGGAATATTGGAAAGGATTGCCATAAATTTTCAGTAATATAATATAGAGCCGGACATATCCGGTTACAATTACCGGGCGATGTAAACGGCTTCCGGAAACGGTTATGGTTTTCCGACGGCGTCACTTAAATTTACGAGCGCGCCGCGACGCTTGCACGCTGAAAAACGCCCGTTAACATCAAACGCCATATTCAATCAAAGCGTTTGAAGATCTTAGACGACTTTATAACGAAAACAGTAAACAAAATCATATACTACTAAGGATTTTTTTTATTTAGCAATGGGCTTGTATAAGTCTATGTATATTGAATATAATAATAATGTCTCATTGTGTATGTGCCGTCAATGCAGCGAAATACGATAATAGATACTTCAAATATGTAACTTGTCTGAGGGAAGATAATAAAATACACTATTCCGTTATCTAGCTGATGGTAACAGAATCTAACACCATAGCGTGGCTACTCAACACGAGATCCGTTGTGTCAAAATGGGTCGCCATATATGTTACATTGTTTAATAACATATAACTACAATATTTATAACACACAGGAACATCACGCCTGATAATTTCGAAGAGGAAGGTAGAGGGGTCTAGTATACCCCACGTTTCAGCAATTACGTTTACGTCCCATCATGGATTTTATTCTTTCTCCGATCTTATAACAACATTTATTAATTGATATTAATATGTATAGTTGGGCTCTGAATGTAGGGATTAGTTTAATAAGAATAAGTCCGGAATGCGCAAGGTATTAATATTTATTAATAAATCCTACTAGTAAACGTGATTTATGTCGTTTCCCGGTTTAATTCATGTCTTTTCGGGATATCTTGATTATTTAACCGGTGTCGGACTTAATAAGGGTGCCTACTTCATGAACTGGGATCAACGATAATTTTGAAACTAGTAGGGCTATCCCAACAAAACACATTTGAATTAATCCGGAACGTCATTACATCAAATATGTATATATGTATATAGAATATGTACTTATGAACACGTCTAATATAATAATAAAATAAATAAATTACAAATAGCGTGCCAATAGACTCACCACCTATTCCTACACCACACCACCTATAGTAGGACGTAAACGTAACTGGTGAAACGTGGAGTTGTACTACATTCCTCTGCCTACCTCTTCGGGGATTGCAGG
>DWTO01000833.1:0-18674 GCA_018244755.1 Jemadia pseudognetus | reverse complement strand
CGAACGTCGTTTTCGAAGATTTTTGCCTCCCCCTTAACCTATCTTTATCATAAGCCTATTGCAGTCCACTGCTGTATTGAGGCCACCGCCGTTACCGAGCTTACGCCAATAATCTCCACGCTGAGCACACGGGTTGGGGATCGCAGAGCACAGCTTCCAACACCGCTCACTCTGTTGCCCATAGATAGCCCGCGCGTGTAGCTGTGTCTAAGTAGACCGCGCCATACCGCGATCTACCAACACTGGCTTTAATCGCTTCTTACGATACCCTGTATACCGGCACTGAGTTGGGTAATGTATTTTTATTCGTTAAGTGTATGCTGTAAGAGATGTTTAATAACCTTCAAAGGACCACCAGGCGTGTGCAGACAATGGTGTGACGGTAAAAGGGCGCAGTGGTTCTTGCCCTTATCGTGGCACTGTTTGAGCAGTGATGCGACGGCAGGGTTATGTGGGGCCTCCGGCAACAGCCGCCCCACGAGCTGCGGGGCCAGCATGTCCGGGTACTGGGCGAGGATGGCCCCGCCCAAGCGGAGAGCATCTGCCACTAACATCAGCTCCCTGCAATAAAACAAACATAAAACATTATGATCAGAATTTTCAGCCTAGCCTGCTATTACACAGGTATAAAGAGTAAAAATGATATAAATAATAGCAATTATCATATCCATAGAGAAATATTAATTTTAAATAAAATATTTGTAAAATGGTATAGCTTTCTCGTTATTCAAGAATTAAGTACCAGATCATTAACAATCAAAGCGCAATGAAGTCCGGTGCATGTTATGTGTGTTATGTTAGTATTCGTTATTAGACTATAGTATTACGGTATAGTATTAGATTAAAACATTAGAATATACCTACCTAGTATGAGAATTTTAGTATAAAATAATTCAAAATTATAAAATATAACTTGCAATTACTAGGCCTAGATGGTACATAGTAAAATCACAGTCACAGGTGACGCCACAGTCCGCCACACTAAATTAATGTTGAAGCTTTTTAAAGCCAGCCATAAGAAAATCAAGTTAGTTTCAAAACTCACACACAGATGGCGGTAGACACCAATTTATTACACAGTTTTTTTTTTTAATCTTTCAATTTACCGTCACGCTTTGTTGGTTGGAAATACAATTGACACGGCAATTGTCTTCATGAATAGCACTACCTTTGCAAGTAAAAAATTTCAATGAAATTGTTGAAAAAATACTTCACAATATTTTGCTCTCCCGTTCTGAAAACTTTCTTTGCAAGAAAATTATATTATTATTGTTAAGAATACAAAGGTGTCCAAGGAATTATGTTTTCGAAAAATAAATTTCCTATACTCTTTCTAAAACTATTGTTATGTTACTATATATTATATATTGTATTTGTAAAACCACAAACCACTATATAACCACTATATAACCACCACACATGAAAATATAAAAATATAACTAAGGTACCTATACGATATTTTATTGCCAAGTTTTCAATAGCGAAAATATAGACGAGCGTATAACTCGCAGAAGTTAACTAAGCACCTTGCTGTGATAATTTATTAGCGAGGTACGGACGCGTTGAGGGCAAACGCGATAGACATTGGTGGGCGGGCATGGGAGGGGAGCGCATTCCTCGCAACTGCTAAGTTGATGATATCTGCGCGTTGTACCTGACGGCGTCCTTATTGACGTGCAGCTTGGCGTCCTCGAAGTCCGCGAGCACGGCCTGCAGAGGGCAGCAGTTGAGCTTCGCGTGCAGCCATTCATAGTTGAACAGCACCTCGGCGTACAGATCCGTGAACCGCTTGGAACGGACCAGGTGGAACGGCAGTTCACCGAACTGTAAAAATGAGTAACATCTATATTTGTATGAACTTTACGTGTTTCTGCGCCGTGCGTGTTCATATAATGTTCCAGTATGTTTTATCGCGTATTAATATCTCTCATACTTTACTATCGTTGTAGAACACGATCTTTCCTTTTTTCATTTTGTCAATCAAATTATATTGCCATAATAATTAAATTCTATTTTGTATATTCGTTTTATTTAAAATTAAAATGTTAAAATTTAAATTTGGTATTAAATGTTAAAATTAGTTGAATTTAAATGGTTCAACAACAACAACTCACTTTTCTCAAGTTGTATCTCTTAGTGGAGCCGTCAGCGGACGTGAACACCAACGGCTGCAGGGGCACCTTCCGATCAGCTACGCCTTCTTTATCAGCCAGATTGAAACGATGGCGTTGAATCTCTGTGTATTTGAACGGTTTTGGAATACCACCGCCCCAAATACCTAAGAGACAATAGACATTTATTTAATTGATTATTTCCATAATAACCCATTGGACTTTAAAAGGATGATGTGGCAAACTTTGGGAACAGTCCATTTTTAGCAATGGAACGGTAGAAGCTGATGTGACTTTGATGATGATGATGATTTCATGAAAGGAAACGGTATCAATGATGCGTTTTATAAATCATAAAATCTAATGTAATTCCTAGGTGCTAACCAATTAAAACATGGGCAGGAACATTTCATTGATTGAACTTCAATATTTATACACAATAAAGACTTACAAAGTACACCAGTTTGGCTGCAAACAGAACTTTCATACACTAAGCTAATGTATAGAGTATGATCATGGAGAAACATTTTAAAAAACGATCATCAGATGGCGTTGAATGAGCAAAACTTGCCGAGGTAGTAATCAGCGATCATGGAGTGGAAGTACATGGCCATATTCATGTTCTTGAAGTAGCGTTCGCGAGCCGTGTCGCGGAACTGCCGGTGGTACCAGTTCATCACGGACACGCCGTCGGCTTCGCGCTCCGACAGGTAGTTGGGGAGGTCGTTACGGATCCTGGGAGCAGTTTGCATTATTTAAAACGTAAGCGCAATATCGCGCGTGTAATACCTGACGAGGTAGTTGGAGGAGTGTAGAACACTTTCACATTTCATCAGTTACGTTTAGGTACCTCCCAATATGGAATAGATGGTGAGTGTATTGTTTTTTCCGTGTACATTTACAAACCTCGACCCATTATTAGAAAATCTAAATTAGAAAACTTTAAAGTGCCCCAGTTCGGGATTTGATCCCAGGACCTCGCAATCGGCAGACGCGCTTGCAACCAATACGACCAATGATACAATTTGCCTAGTTCTATTTTTCAACATGTTAAATACCTTGAGCTACTCCGTAAAATAACTAACTTTTAAAGAAACACAGTCGTCATTTTTAACTTCCACGGGCAAAGACTAAGATGGTTTCTTGTAATTTTACTCCTGCAACTGGTTATCAATTATTTATTACACGGGTCTCTTTACTGTTATATTGTTTTATATAGACACAAAATATTTTAGACTTCCACCTTGAAAGAAAATTTTTTTTTAACGTACCTGGTCCACAACAAAGGAGGTATCCTTCTAACAGGCGGCAAATGATACTGATACACGTCGTCCAGGACTCGGTCGTCTAATGAAATAAGATCTTCCAATTCAGTTTCAGATAGCCCACTCCTCGCTGCTGTGATGTAGGCTAAAGCGTGGAACACTAACAGACGCCCGTGCTGAAACAGGCGACAAAGGAACACACATGTTACATACCTACAGTATAATTAAAAGTAGTGATAATATGTATATGGCATAGCTTGGGACCAGTCTGAACAGTAGCGAAATGGTAAAGACTGATGTGATAATGATGAGGGTGATGATGATGATGGTCATGATGATAATGTTAATAACATAGATTAGAAGGTCCTACTCTGTGGTTAAGTTTTCTAACCATATCCTATCCTTTCTTACTTTAAAAAGTCTTGTGCTCTTTAATCATCAAATATCTCTCGTGTAACGGTAATGGAAAACAGCACGAGAAAACGAGCACGTCTTAAAATTCTTCGAGATGTTTCCTAAGGTGTTTAAAGTATGACAATTCGTATGACCGGCATAGTATGATATGGCCTTGACTCTTCTCATTCTGAATGGAGACCCGTAGTCAACAGTGGGACGAGAAGGGTTGATGACGATGGAACTGAATCTGATTTACGTAGTCAAAGGTAATGTCTTTATAATTTGCTACTAACAAACCTGTTTCTCAATTCTTTCAAACAGCATCATAATAGAATCCATAACAGTTGAAGCGAGATGAGTATCTTGTGGTTTTGTATAACTTCTCCACCGGCATACCTAAGATACAAAATATGATTAATAAATTACAAAAGATGTTAAGTTTAACGTTCGAAATATTTTCGAACATGAATTTTTGACTAGAGGTAGTTACAAAAAAGACTGGTCGACAAGAAGCCAGCATAAAATGCAATTCGCTGGTACGTTAACCATTACCTCAGCGAATACCAATTTGACAAAAATTGGCAACGAACATTGACCGATTGCATTGGACACTAATCTCCATTGGTAGTTCGACAAGTCGCGAGCAGCTGACGCCATCCAAAGCCTGAAACATTTTCAGTTTTTGTTATGGTCGCAAATAACTAGAAACTCTTAATGGAGTCGCATTGATATATTCTGAACGATCTAATTATAATATTGTAAACATCATAAAGTTGTAATCTAAATTAAATTTTGTTTTTTTTGTTATATAGGAGACAGAATCATGTATCAGATCAATGTATCAAATACACACTTTAAGACTTGCATCGCCAAGTCCTCTCCAAGAGCCTTCACTTCTAGAAAATTCTCCTCTGAATCTATCATTCTGCGGAGTACGTCGTATTCTTTGGAAACTTCGGGATTTGCTTCTTCACAAGCACAAGTTACGATGATCTGAAAATAGACATTCGTCTAGAATATTATTAGACTTCACAAATATATACGATAGTTACTGGATTATGAAGATTGCAATTTATACAGGTAAAATAGCAATATTTTCATAAAACAAGCTGTTGATTAATAAAAATAAAATCCAAACACATCTTTGGTTTTACCTTGCAATGCGGTGGTAGCCTCGTTGGTAACCAGGACACCTTATTATTCTCTGTACCTATCCCTGTCAGTTGGTCTACAGAATCCAGGAAAAGTAACAGCGGTTGTTGTTGAGTTGCCATTGTCAGCAGCTGCTTGAAATGTGCTGTGAGAGGAACCAAATCATCTGGAATACCTTCGAAAGGTAGGGCGAAGTTGTAGGAAATCTGTAAAGCATGTGCATATGTTTTTATCGCACCAACGCAAAATATGAATCCGGACAGGCAGACTACTTTTTGTATGTGATAATTATCTTGGCTTCTTTCACATCGAAATATTTCTCACAGAAGGCTTCGCTAAGAAGTAAGAACATACTTTCCAGTCTTTTAAACAGGTCCTTAAGTAACATTCACACCTATAACGTGAAGTATACAAACCTGTTGGCATATAGAAATAAGGGTTGGTGTGAGAGCACTGGAATCGGGAGTAGTCCCAAGAAATCGTATGATGTTAGTAGGACGGACTTCAGCGAACCAGGTGTCCAAAGACGTAGCAGAACTTTTAGCCAGAAGGCTAGTCTTACCGCAGCCACCTGTAATTAAAAAAATGTTAATACGAAGCGAATGCGAAATACCAGCATATGATGTGAAGTACATTTACAAAAAAAAATTCTTATGAAAAATCGAATGTGCATGTATGGGGGCTACAGTAACCATATACATATAATCAGCTGGTCTTCAACTGGTTGTTGTCTCGTCTTAATCCGTTAAAATTTACATAGCCACCATTAATGGCACTAAGTGTTACTAAACGTAATATCACGCCTATAATCCCTGTAGAGGTAACCACTCCTACGTTTCACTATTTACGTTTACGTCCCGCCATACAATAGGGAGTGAGCTTATTGCCATACATCGGGCAAAAATCCAGATTCTAGGCCGCTACTAAAAATTTTAACTAGTAATTCCAAGTTTGAAAAATTCCCGGTAGATTGACCCAGGGCTTCTCAATAAGCAGTCCCGCTGGCAACCTCTCAACCACAGAGAGTCTCTAACTTATTGGAGTAACTAAGTGTTACTAAAATGTTAAAATCCTCACCTTCGCCATACAAAACAAGCGGTTTATCTGAACTGTTTTTCATATAATTTTCTATAAAGTTCAAATCGTCTTCTCTCCCGTGAAAAACTTTAACAGAATTGTTACAGGCGTGGAGATGTTGGAGAATCTCTGTGACTATTTGACCTTGAGCACTACTGTCTTCTTTGCGCATAGCCCTGAAATAAAAAAGGAAAAATCTATCTTCGATTTCCACGAATCCTTTGAGTAATATAATAACCCGAATATTTCTACCAAATTTGTAAATATTTTTTTTTTCCCCAGAATATTTTCCTTGTGATCTGTAAAATGACTTAATTTCTGGGCAAGGTATGTTTTGTAACAGTAACCAGCACAAAACTTATTACGAAATTTATTATTACATTTGTCGCTGTCTATAAACGAACGAATACATGCGATTGGTATTGATCGTCGACAGCGAAATTATGGATGTTTTCAGATACGACACCAGTTTTAATAAAGATTGGATATTATCTGTATCATACAGCTTATCAACTTGCTGTACAGTAGGTACGGGAACATAATTCGATATTCGGAAAGCTATAGATTGGCTTGAGATAATTCTTCTGTTCTTCTTGGTTTTTAAAGTACCAAGGTGCATATTAGGGTACCGTATAAAAATTCCACTCTAACCTGTCGACCAGCTTTATGATGTTCTTGTAGAAATGAGATATAAAGTGATTTAGGTATTCGCCGTGAGTCTCATTATCGAGACCGTCACGTCCGATCCACTCCACGGTGTACCTGTAAATGAAAACAGTATTAAAATTTTTATCATTAAAAACATTGCTCGTGTATGTGACTGTAATTATCATTGTGTTACGAGAGTCCCACAATTTGAATATTGCTCGACGTTCGTCTGACTGCGGTGTGACATCAGACGACTAACGTACCTTTATAAATTAACTATGATATAAGATAAAAAATTGTACTTTAGTCACATTTATTATTGTTACTTTTTACTTAATGGTTTATTCTGAATATATCCGAAAAATAAACAATATCGTCAATCCATTAAGCGATTTGTTTAAAACTAACAATTGTAAAGTATAAGATATCTAAAACATTAAGTGTATTATTATAAATGTCGGTTTAGTACATGCTAATATTAATTTTTTTGTATTATATGTTTTGATAAATCTACACGTAAAAAATCCACTTACTTTTGTGCGTTTTGATAAGTCTACATGTAAGAAATCCACTTACTTTTGTATATTAGTTGTTTCGATTTTTTCCGGCAACCTGACATCTCTTAAATCAGCTAGCAGTTTGGAAGCTTCAGCGTCCAAACTCCTATTGAGAATGTCGACGAAATTGCTGGCTTTTTTAAGATTCTGCAGATTAATATTGTTGATATATCTGACATACGCCAAGCAGTGGTTCTTGGTATTTTTCACATTTAGAATCCCATTGATCACTTCCCTTTCCGTTACTGGAATTCAAATATTCATTAGCATTTAATTCCAACCTAAGATTCCCTTCATTGAAGCTTTTTGAATTATGATTTTAATTAAAATTTACTTCATTAACTTTAATTGCCTGGGTGGGCGTGTTGGTTGTAAGCGCGACTGCCAACCGGGAGGTCCTGGGTCCAATTTCCGGGTTGGGCACTACTGGATTTTTCTAACTTCGACTGTTCAGTAGTCCAGTAATTGGACTCCTGGAAATATTGGTTGCCTAGAAACTTGGATGTCTATCTAGTTTAAACTAAACAAAGCTTACCGGACATGAAATAATTATGCATAGTATCCTTATCGAACTTTCCAGCATTGTATAATTGTAACGATGCTTTACGGAATAGCTTTTGCATCTTGCCCAACGTGTCCCACCAGATTGCCTGGTCTTCTGCTTGAAGTTTCGGTACTCTCTGTAAGACCAAAATACTTTTTAATTCGAGTTGGTCTCTTGAAACAAATCCGATATAACAACTTTCCACTCTGTAATTTATTACCCTTACTTCCATTAATCTTACAAAATTGTTTGCATGTTTCTTTAAGAGCCTATAACGGTTATGAATTCTAAGACTAAAAAGAAAGTTGCTCTATTCAGCCCTCAGAGGTTGCATGTGTCTCTGTGGACTTTCCATCAATAATTTAACATCGGACAATTGTTAGTCAAAGAAAAACGAGCGCTTAAATAAACACAGCTGGGGATTTTTACAAAAATGTGGTAGTTTTTCAATAAAAGAAACTTAATTTCCATTAGTTGGTTGTTAGGAGTGAATAATTGCTGCAATTTTATATTAGTAGCTACTGGTGATAAAATTTCCTTCCGCACCTAAAGCCTTGCAGAGGAGCAAAGAGTATTTTCATGTTTTTCGGACTTTCGACCTAAACTGACGCTAACAAATGTTTCAGTTATTATACGTTTTTTTGTAACGTGTCAGGGATATTCTGAATAGGAGAGGGTACTTAATCTGTTGGAGTGCGTCATCAAATTGATACTTAGTCATCGAGGTAAACAGCATCCATCCTTCATATTCCGGCGGACGACCACTTTCCGTACTACAATAGAATTATAATTGGGATTTTGAGACGAGAAGCGAAATTCCACACAACAATTCTGCATGTTGCCACAGTTGCCGAAGACAGAAACGCCGCTAACTTGCCACAGATGACACAGTCAAGAGTTCATTTGAGTTGACAACCTAGATTGGCGATTTTTTAATCGAAGTATACACAACTAGGTACTGTATAATCAAATAAATGAATAAAGCATGAATATTCCAAACGAATTTAGTCAACCGTGGCAAATACAAAGTTAAATCGTCCTGATAAATTCAACAAAAGATTACATCCAAAACTTTGTAAAATTATTACGAACCACAGGAAAAGCCATTTTCAATCCTACAGTCTTGTACATAAATTTTATCTAACAGATCACAGCGAGCGAAACGTGAATTGTTGTACCAACTTCGAAATATTCAATGGTTCGGTTTAAACAAATTTCAATAGAAATATAAGTTATTGAAGTTCATAACGATAACAATCTAGTGGCCTCTACCATCTGCTTTCTTAAACAAATTTTAAACAGTAAGATACGGAAAGGTAAAGTTTGTTACCCGTAAAAAACTTTTCTCACAAAAAAATCGTTACCATGACTTCATTATTGTTCTATTGACGGAGCCCTTGGGGTCTTAGGCTTTCCTTTTAAATTATGATGGGTTTTGGGATTAGTTTGCTGCGATGGTCTACTATGGGCAAGCAGACCACAACTGTGTATTGATACTGATCAAGAAAACTATAGAAAATTCATGCGCGTGCAAGTTCAATTCGATGTGATCCATGTGATCATAAACTGGTTAAAGTGACAGTTAAACGTTAACTGGTGTCGGTTATAATTACAATCATTAACATTTCACCCACTACTGGACAGAGATCTCTCCCAAACCTCTCCAAATGACAAGGGTCTTCTGTTAGCTTACTGAGCGACTATGATGCCATGCAAGAAGCCAGCTTTTATTATTGCTGTTATGTCCTTACGTACGTTAACAGAGATTTAATATATTTCAAGGATCATGTGTGTGGTCATGTTTGAAGGTTGTAGAAAGGTTTGGTAAGTACAGTTTTTATAATGTATGAAAAAAATACTTTTTTAAGATTTTACACCACTTCATTAGGAACCCCTGTTTCGTGGGGCCGTGAACATGCAAACCCAATACGTAAACGTCTAGATCTGATACAGATTACCAAATTAACGAGTCAAACGTCTGTCTTAACCGGAAACCAGCCAATAAACATTGCGCGCAGTAGACCGGCACGGCAACCTTTGTGCCAAATGAATCATCAAATTACAAGTAACTTTTAGTCGAACAATCCTTGTACGAGTATGTTCATCCTCTTAGTAGTAACAATGAAGAGTTTTAAGAACACAAACAGAGACCAGCGATTTCTTCTTAACCATCAATGTTGTAATTACAAGATTGCCAGTTTTGGCTAATCGCCAGAGGGAGTCGTGTATATATGCATATTAAATTATATGCCAGGCAATAACACAAAATAATAAGTATACTGGAAATAGAAATACACTGCTAGCAACATTAAAAAACAGACAATTCACGTGAAATAAAAATTTTATACGGCATGTTTCTTACATAATAGAAAGCATAGTTCGGTCCCTAATAACTAAACTGTCGAATTTAAGAAGACTAAAAATATACGTGGTTTAATTGATGAAAAGTCTGGTAACGCAATACTAATTTCAAAAAAATGTTTGCAACTGATCACTAGAACAGAGCCTGACGGATAGAGAGATTTCATTAAAGGATTAAAATGACAAGATAAACAATATCCAAATCACCTTGTTATTAAAGTTTATAAGTATCGATGATATCGGTTGCAATACAGACACGGGCGGTACAGCGTTCGAATCCTTTTTGTACCAGGTGTCCAGAAGGATCACATCCACTCCACCTGCCGCGAGCTCATCTCTCAACATTTGGAGTTCCGATGACAGGACGTAAGTTGGAATTGGCCTAGAATTGTTGAAAAACCAGCTGTTTAGTGTCATGTACTAGAACCCACTAGATTAATACCATGAAGCCAACGAAATAAACAGTATATTATGTCCATGTAATTTTGATGCTCGTTAAGGGCAGATACATAATGTATGCTTATGTTAAATTAAAAGATTCCAAATTATATCATTTTCTTATAGGTAATAGTTTCTAGAATCTTTACCCATTTTTCCATTTAAAATATAATTATATGCCAAAACCAATTAAATTATTTATAAGCCTACCTGTACCCATACTTCTGGCCCAAGAACACCACGAAGTTAGGACCCATGGACAATCTTTGACAGTTCTTAATCTCCCTCATACAAAGCTCTGTTGTCATGTGATCGTCAGTTGCTTCATCTCGCACTCCCCACCGCATATCCACCACCTGGAATCATGAAATGATGAATGGATCCTATAGAATGTTAATCCATTATTACCTGTATGTCAGGTGTAATATTTTATTATTATTGTAATGGTTATAGAGTTGTGGCTTTTGAACATAACATAAAAAAATATTAATTTTATGGTTTTCAATTTTGTAACTGAGTTTGAGAAAGACATGTTTATCGAGACGCAGAAAGAATATATCCCTGACCATATGTTAGGAATACTAGGATGTAGTAAAATGCAACTAAATCCGACGCTAGCTGAACGCAATATGTCGCAGCCTACCGACGCCGACGGGCAGCAGAGAATGCTCAGAGGAAGCCTACGTCTAGCAGTGTCCATCTGCAGGCTGATGATGAGATGCTTTGCCCTCATTGAATATCATAAGCTAACGAAAGCAATATTTTATTTTGCAGAGTTGAACCCCAGAAACTGCAATAAATCGCCATTTTAGAGCAAAATAATATATCTAATTGAAGAAATTTATAAGGTATAAAAATAATGGCACAGTGAGTGAAAAATGGAATAGAATAACTCTGTTCTAAATTATCGGCAGAGAAACTCTCGTTGGACGATTGGATATTAGTTGAGGGAGCGGAACTTCATGTTCGATTTTTTACTGACTTTTGTAGATAAAGAGCTTTTTCTTTTACACCGGCGTATACGTATGAATAAAGGAATGAATGGAAATGAAGCATGTCATGACTGTAAAGATAGATATATTCTGCTTTCAATACTTTCTGCCCACCTCGTAAGGGACCTGACGTTATGATGTAGTAATAATTTAGTTCACCACATTTTAACGGCTGCTGTCGAGATTTACTGAAGACTGACGGAGTGTAAATCTATTGGCGCTAAAATATATTGTTTTCAAGCTGTTCAATAATCAAACTTTCTCTATAACTGACTGTAATAGAAACCAATGAACAAGATTTATATAAAAAGTTTTAAACGTGGCCCAGATGTTCCTACAGACTCCATTACATCCAAATGGCTAAGGTTTCTTAATGTCAAGAAAATAGTAATTGAGGAGGTGACGGATAGTACTATTAGTGTTCGTCGGTCCGGTTTCTGTTCATTATTGTAAGGCTCTTAGATAGCATTCACTGGGTTTAGGATCATTAATACAGGATTTATTCAATATCTGTGCAGAATTCGTGTCAATATCTATTCTATTCAAATTTAAATACAAACGCTTTATTTCCACTGAAGGCTGATGAACTACTTTCAATTAACATGTCCAACCATCAACTAAATATGTCACGCGAAAGACAAATTGTTTTTGTAAAGATGGCTGCGCGTTATGACAAAGAATTAGGCGTAACATCCTCATACGAACACCATTAAACATTTAATTACTAAAGCTATGAAGAAGCGGCTAAATAGGATTTTTATCGATTTCTGCTATCGCATTTACGTCCTCGTGTGACCTCGACCTACTGTCGTGTCTCACTGGAGCTTCGTTGGCAGTTTAATTATGGGGTAAATTATGCGGAAAAGTTTCCAGTGTAGGCAACACTGAGTTACCTACGTCAGAAATATGAACTTGCTATAATATTGCACCGAACGCGCCGAAATACCAAATGCATTCGGGTATTTACATGAAACAATATTGAAACTTTTTTAGAAACTGCTTTTGTACCTACTTAGGAAGATTTCATATATGATTTAGGATCTGAAATATTTTTTGTGGAATCTGATCGGTAGCAGTTGTAAAAGTTATCAGTTGTCGAATTTTTAAAATGCGCAATGAGAAAATTTGTGTTCAGAATGTAAATGAAATGTAATAAAATTAAATGTATTGAAAAAAATATGCGGGATATGATAGTGATTATTTAAATTACTTATTGCAGGTAAATCTGACAAATACGAAGAAGGCGGCACAAGAACAAAAGATAAGAGAGTGGAAAATAATACCATACAAATATAAGGAGCATTATGCGTCATAAAAAAAACATAATTACAGAAAATGTAGAAATAAATTTGGAAGATAAAAAAACAAGTCGAACGAGGTAAGAATATCAGATAAAAGATAAATTACACCTATTAGTAACGGTAATAGCTGATGGGAACAAGGTAAATGTTATCGAAAGGAATAAAGCGAGATCTTTTAAAATAATAGCGAACCCAAAAGGAGGGGCCAATTGATGATAAGTTTTCACTGATGGGTTTATAATACTAGAAAGTTCGCTAATGTGTTGTTAAGTTTTAATAGAGAAAGGATTGAAGAGGCACTTTGTAGGAGAGCTCTTTATGAAGATTTTTTCCAACTTTTTTGAATTTACGTAACACATCCATCCTTGAAATTTCAGTAAAAAATACCTAGTGAAATAGTTCCACATCTAATAATAGTATATTCTCGAACATTTCTTGTGATATTTTAATGCATTTAATATTTTGTAACCCAATTAATAATTAAACTAGTCTAGCATGCTGAAGATCCGTTCACTTCTCCCCTGGGCATTCTTCATATGATTTTTAGCTGACAGATTTCGGTTTGGATTTATAAAATCTCCATTATCTGTATTATGACAGCTTTGACAAGATACAAGTTAGTGTTAGGCTTTACTAATTGTTTACTATAACTGCAATAGTTCAATCGATTTCGGCGTAGACGACTACCTTACGTCCGAGTTCATTGGTAGCTTGTGTTGAAAATCGTCATTTTTTACAATATAATCTGACGAGCAAAAAGGCCACCTGTTGATGAGTAGCCACTATTACCTATGGACATTTGCAACGATAGAAACATCGCCAACGCGTAGATAAGCCACTGTTAACGCTACTTATGAAAATCGGCTACATATGCCACAGTTCTATTATTATAACAAACATTTTAAAAAGATGTAATCAGTGTAAAGGCAACAAAGTTATGGTTTAAAGCAGCTAGCAATAGTGTGAGCTCAGTGCACGCACGTGCGTGTTTCCGTTACAGAAATAACTGCAATGGTTATCGGTAACGACGTGTGTTTACAGATTACGTTCATGCGAGCGCAGGAAGCCAGAAGGAGAAACATGTTATGGATTAAGCTCCTGCATTCTAATTTCACGGCCCTGGAGCAGAAAACGGACATGCGGCCAGCTAGTATTCAAAGATTAAACTGGCCCCTGTAAAGTTTTATCCAAACCTACATCGTACCGAAGTATTTGAAACACAAATGTGGCTGCTCATCACAGGAAAATGATGTGAAAATTTGTGTTTTACTGTGTTCACCTACTACACGATTTCCAAGATACAATGATTGGCAGTAGATCCAATTGTACCAGAATCATTTTCCAGTATGGTGTGAATGAAGACAAATATTGAACAAAGATTTGTCCGCCACTTCAAACGGCGTTCAATGCTGGTAGGACAACTGTGTCTGAAAGTAATGCTTGATCAAAAATTCGAGTCCCTATTTAATGAGTCCACAATAATCTAGGCTCATTTAAGTAAAAAGTCTAACCGTCAAGTAATGAGGTAAATGATAGTTCGAAGTTTGTCTGTGGAAATATTGTATCAGTGTTTAGACTATTCATTTGCGGTTGTTCAAAGCGTTTGGAGTTATAGAAACGTTACCCGCATTTGAGACTAAGAGGAGTTCCGGTTTCCTTGGTATAATGTTCCCTGATTCACTAAGGATTTCAGAGCTACTTAAAACACAAATATATTATCGGGTAGATCATGATGATACTATTAGGAATTCAAGTCTATATTAGAACATTATGGATTTCCTCTCCATTATGAATCTAAAATCTGACATTTCCCTATCCATCATTCATCTACCCGTCACCTAACAGAAGCTTAATTGGATTTGGATGAACTGGTTCCTGAAATCAGCTCGCCTGTTCCCATTAAGCTCGGTTTAAAAAACTTCTATCCGGAAACTTTATTGATAGATTGTTACGGTAAGCCGAATCAAAGGGCGGTTGTTAAGGAGAAGGGCTTAGTGGTATATCTGGAAACATCAAGTTGGAGTTAAACTCAATATTTATTTTTAAAAGTTTCTAAAATTTGTTAAACGTAATCAAATAGTGATTTTTTTGTTAACATCACTGCAATATAATATAAAATAAATGCGAAAATAATATTTTAATGAATAAATAATACACTCGAATAGTCAGTGGAACTAACATTTTCAACAAAATATGATTAACGCTGATACTTTGTCCATTATCTGACATTATCTAACACTATCTGACAGTTTCGCGTGGGCCATTATTAATACATCAATGATGTAATGCGTGTTGTCAACCCTAGATTATTTCATAGCAGTTCACTTATTGAGTTTGTTTAAAGCAATATATAAAAAGAAATATTATCATATTTTATACGGTAAATATAATCAATGTTTAAAAATTTATTACAGATTTAATATTTCAATATTTAATTTAAAAAAGCATCTGACTATATATAATATTAAAATAATAATAATTAATGCGTCTATCAGACTTATAAAACTTTCCATTGGATAACGGTCGAATCCCAGTGTTTGTGTATAATTTGAATTTATTATTCATTTTTTCATCTATTCTCCTTTTTAATTATTAATATTTTTCTGTTATTTTTTCATGTATCACATTATTATTTTTTCGTCGTCTAGTATGAAGAGAATATTCAATGTAGGAGAATCATAAGTGTGTAAGCCCAATAACTTGACTTGGCGATGTAATGCAATTATTATTATTTACAACGCTCCACCAACTTGCGATGGGATACTCACCTGAAACTCCAAACCGTGTTTCTCTCTGCAGTAATCCTTTATTCTGGGGTAACACTTCGCCATTAGGGTGTTCCGTTCCATAGTAGTATCTGAAACGACAAAGAAAAATACACCATAGTTGAATTAGTTAACAAACTAGAAGAACGCTGAACGGCAGAAATCATTGTTTTTGATTTCATTCGAGATGTTTAATAAGAGCATTTATTTCACGATCCATCATGTCAATATGAAATTTTTTATCGTTTCTGTTAGAAAACGGGTTTTCTCTCGGAACGAGAGAGTTAAAACCAGACTTATATGCTAGTAATAAACCCTAATTAGTTAACTAAAGGAAAAAATCTTTTTCTAATTATCCCAAAAACCTCATTTGTAAATTACTACTGAAAATATGCCACATGCAACCTGCAAGCAGGGAATATTCGACCAGCGCATAGCTTTACCTTAACAGACCGTTAAGAATATATCACCGCGTTGAGTGTTTAATAAAATACTATGAAATAGATTAGTAAATTATTACTTCGTTATGACGTCACGCTCAAATCTAGCTGCACACCGGCTAGATAAAACGCAATCTGTGTAATACTGAACACTCGTTTATAGTGGGGTATAAAGATTTACTGATGGCGAAATAATCCAGCTAATGGCTGATAAGCTTAAACCATCCCTTTAGTTATTAATTGTATAACTGTAGCATAACACGCGATGCGCACGGTTTAATGAATAGGGCAACTAACAGTAGACTAATATATTTATGTATTGATCTGTTGTCTTAAAACAGAATATGTTATGTGTACATATTTAAAATAACCAAATTTAACAAATTACGCTCAAAGTGCGCACTCCATAGTTATCGTCAATTTCCAAAGGAATATTCTAGAACGTTTTCTTTATTATTCCATTAATACTGTCCGTAAAATAATGTAACGGTAATGGCAAGCAATAATACCTCCAATGTCACTAAAATATTCTAACCCGTGTCGGGTAGTCACAGTGGAACGGAGTATTTCTTGTCACGCGATATAGGTCGATACGTGTATTATAGCCAGCGGGTACACTTATTACGTACAAACATGATTCAACTGTGGTTTGAAATGGACAAGGGGAAAGTTTCTTTGATATATTTTCTGTTGTAAATTAATGCTTATACAAGTTAATGGATCTATCTGTCTTTGATTCGATATAAAGGTATGATTCTTTACATATAAAACGGAAAACAAAAGTCACTTCAAGCCTTTAATCCTCGAAGAGGTAGGCAGAGGAGCGTAATACACTTCCATGATTCTTTACATGATATTCATTTTTCATGTCATTAAAGTTAAACGTGCCTTTTTAAGATGCTATTCTTACAGCAATTTATGCTCCCGAGTGAACAAATCGAAATTGGGATGCTTCGACTCATATGTATTATATAGGTAGATACAGTAGATAGTAAGGAACATAAAAACACAATGAATAATGAGGGATAGAGTTTAGGTGTCCTGCGACCTCTTCCAGTCATATTTATATTCATACATTCATACCTCATACATGTATTCAAACCATATGCCTTTCATACCGTTCTTGTATATCGGTTCTACATTTCAATATATGCTCCTACTTATATGAAAATTACCGTGCAGCGTACTGAATAATAGAAAGTCAAAAATATAATAAGACCCTATAATATAAAGTACATAGTATTAACTATCATATGTACTATATGCAGATATATGATATGTAATTCTGCCTACCCATTTAAATGAGTTAGCGTGACCGTTCGAGAGTGATAATTCTATGCATTACCTGTAAATGTTGAGCTGGTGAATATCCTCACGATCTTGGAGCTGACCGGTGGCAGGGACTTCAGAGAGCCCGCGAAGATCAAGTCGACCGTCCGATCGTCCATTTTGCAGGATAAGAAATCTGGGAACTTCTAAAACGGAGCAAATCAATACTTAGTAAATGAAATTAAGACATACTGTATTCTACAATAGCTTCTCATCGAGACGAGCGATATTAGAAATATGTTTAACATTACATCCTGACGTTACAAAGAATAATAAATCCTCGAAACTATTTAACATTTTCAGGTTGACAGTTTTACGCTACGATTTCGTTACCGAGGCTCGATAGGAATTTCTAGATTCTGCCAGACTTTTCGTATGAAGGGAAAGTCTTATGCCAATTAGTATACTTTGATGGAATGTAATTACCGGGAACTCGCCAACGCGGCTAACTATGACTTTAAACTTTTTAGCTCTAAGAGGAGACCTGCTTCCAACAGTGGAACGGTAAAGGGGTGAATAATGATAAGGATGATCATTATCATCCTTATCATTATAATGATGATAATGATAGTGATGGTAAGGCTCGTACTTGTGCTAACAGCAACTGCTAAAAATCTTCATAAGCCTATTCAGCTATTAATAAGTAATCAACTATAATAAAAAATTTAATTTCCTAGGAAAATGCGTTTTCGTTCGATTGACATTATTCCGAACGTCATGAACGACTTGACTTCAGAGCGCATCAAAAGACCTCCCGTTGCCGGCGAACATCAAACGCCGAGACACAGTGTCCAGAATTATCGTTCACGGAAGCTAGACGTATTCCCCGAACCCATATCTTGCGTTACGGGGATTAAATACCATAAAACTATGGGAAATATCCACTTCCCAGTATTCTATGTTAATTTAATTATGCTATTCTAAAACTTATGAAAATGAAAACTTTATATTATGTAATTCTATGGTCAACTGTGTTGTTTTTTATTCATTACTTTATTACTACGATAATAAACAATTTTAATTAAATCATCCCTAATATAATATAAACAATTTTAAATAGATCATCCCTTACTCTTTATTTTAGGCATGTATGTCAAAAAACAATCTAACTCGATTCTCTTCGGTCACAAAGTTCAAGCTATTTCAATAAAAAAAAACAATAAAATAGCGTTTTTAAATTCAAAATATACCTACCTACTAGATGAAGGGACAGTATTATTTTGTAATATGCACGCGAATAAGTACTCATAATCGCATTAAAATATCAAAATGGAACAATCAATCAGAACCTATCATTA